>CM056057.1:203924709-203954709 GCA_029574335.1 Rana kukunoris
CAATTTTGTTTGGAAGCCACGTTGCACGACCGCGCAATTGTCAGTTAAAGCGACGCAGTGCCGAATCACAAAAAAGGGGCCAGGTCCTCAACCTGCATAATGGTCCGGAGGAAATTTTTTTTTTTTTTGCTGAAATGACTGTTTACAGGGTATAGAGACATAAACGTTAACTGATTCTTTTTAAAAATGATTAAAAATAGATAAAAATCAATCATATAATGTGTCTGCAGTTTAGTTTCACTTTTAAACTGGTTTCATGTTTCTGTGACGTAAAGAGACACACAGAACAAAAACAAACAAATCCAGGGCAGTGTTTTGTTTTTAAAATGAAAAATAACAATTTGTCTTTAAAATGATCGTTTTTGAATTCGAACGTTCGAGTCCCATAGACTTCAATGGGGTTCTAAATGTTCGCGCGAACGATCGGACTGTTCGACGGTTTTGGTGCAAACTGAACGCAGGGGTGTTCGGCTCATCCCTAGTTCTGAGGAGTTTTAGACACACAGTAACGACAGCTTGGACCACAGTGAAAAGTTCCCATGAGATTTTTCATAAGGAGCCAGACAAGCAGGAAGTGCGGAGATCAGATCAGAGCAGAATTACAGCAACTTCAAAGCAAAAACAAACAATGAGGACATGAAACCAGGACTGCAGTAATGTAAAAGAAGCTATTTAGCAAAAAAAAATCCTTTAAGTGGATAATCTGCCCCTATCTGACCTCGGCTTTTTCTCTCCCCCATGATCTGAATGGCAGTTTTAGTATACAATGTAACATTGTATAAATACAGCATTAGAAGTAATCTGTTAGCATGGGCGGTGGGACGAGTCGAGCCGGAGTAAACAGTTGTTTCCACAACCGAATGAAGTCTCTTCTATGAAAATCAGAAAACAAAAACCCAGCACGCGGAATAATCTAAACAACGCCATCACAGGCGGACGCACAGCTGAGAAAGAAATCAATTTAGATTGTATCCTGTCTGTGTCAACAGGAAGAGCTGATAAGTGTGGATCAGACTATGCATGAAAATACATCCACAACTTTACATTGTGCTCGCAGGCGCCGGGCACAGTGGGGGGGGGGGGGGGGGGGGGGGGGGGGGGGGGAACGGGGATAGGAAGTAAAGCCTCAGCGTTATCCACTTTGGCTTAATGAATAGGGAGTGAGGCGCTATCGCATGTGCAGTATGTAGACAAGGGTGGCCCAGGTAATCCTGGCAATAGATTTGTCGCCGATCTCACAATGTGGAGCATTTGAAGGCGAAGCTTCACCTGGTTTTCAATAAATATTTCTGTTGCGTCCGGATAAAGAAAATGGCAAACAGGTGCTATTGTTATACTGTTTTTTTAGATCAAAAAATCCCAATGCTCAAAAATTGTTGACTTAACCACTTTAGACCCCGACCATTATGCAGGTTAAGGACCTTGCCCTAAAACTGCCATTCAGAGATCATGGGGGAGAGAAAAAGCCGAGGTCAGATGTGGGCAGATTATCCACTTAAGCCCCGGACCATTATGCAGTGTAAGGACCTGGCCCCTTTTTGCTATTCGGCACTGCGTCGCTTTAACTGACAATTGCGCGGTCGTGCGACGTGGCTCCCAAACAAAATTGGCGTCCTTTTTTCCCCACAAATAGAGATTTATTTTGGTGGTATTTGATCACCTCTGCGTTTTTTATTTTTTGAGCTATAAAGAAAAATAGAGCGATTATTTTGAACAAGATTCAATATTTTTTACTTTTTGCTATAATAAATATCCCCCAAAAATATATTAAAAAAAATGTTTTCCTCAGTTTAGGCTGATAAGTATTCTTCTACATATTATTGGTAAAAAAAATTGCAATAAGCGTTTATCGGTTGGTTTGCGCAAAATGTATGGCGTTTACAAAAAAAGGGGATAGTTTTATTAAATTTTTATAAAAGAAATTTTTTACTACTTTTTTTCATGACTGCGACATTATGGCGGACACAGCAGACAATTTTGACACATTTTTGGGACCATTGTAATTTTCACAGCAAAAAGTGCTATAAAAATGCACTGATTACTGTGAAAATGACAATTGCAGTTTAGGAGTTAACCACTGTAGGGGTTAAGTGTGACTTCATATGTGTTTCAAACTGTAGGGGAACAGGGCTGGACATGTAACGTCAGTGATCATCTTTCCCTATATCAGGGAACAGACGATCAGTGACACTGCCACAGAGAAGAATGGGGAAGATGTGTTTACACTCACCTCTCCCTGTTCTTCAGCTCCGGGGACCGATCGCGGGATACCGGCAGCGATTGGGTTCCCGGGTCCTGCGGGCGCAGTCACGGAGCTTCAGACCAGGTCGCGAGCGTGCCACCGGCGGCACGCTCGCGACCCCACGGCTGGGCTTAAAGAGACACGTACAGGTACGTGATTGTGCCCAGCCGTGCCATTCTGCCGAAGTATATCGTCGGTAGGGGGTCCTTAAGTGGTTAAATGTCAGCAATCATTAGTAAACTGCAAGCACCTGTCCAAATTCCTGAAACTTGGCCACTAAGGGTCTTCTTGTATCGGGATGTTGATTGAAGGTGGCTGTCACGTACCTGGTGGATATCGAGCTGTAGAGGGGGCTTCTCTTGCACCTCCTGTCTGACACCCCTGGTAGTGATGACAGGGAGTGAGGGACACGAGGGCCGATGTAGTGGTTTATGCTGGCTGAGCCTTGGCAGGGGCTGGGCAGGCTCTGAGAACCGGAGCTCTGTATCGCTGGGTCAGCAGATGGAGGCATAGCCAAGTGAAGAATGCGATATAATAATATATATATACCCTCTATTGTAAAATATAATATATATAGTTATCGCATCAATGTATTAATGTGCGGTCCCTTGTTTGCTAGACTAACCTATCAGAGAATATGCTGGGCCTAATGCTATAATGCTAGTTCTAAAGACCGACACAGTTGCTTAGGACAAGAAATTACATTTATTCCTTTAAAATTTGGAAACATATCCTAACAACAGATATCAGATACAGTCTATAACAACAATAATAATAATGAAAGATACTTAACACTCCTCTCGGTAACCCTCACTGGCTGTGCTCATATGTAAAAGAGGGTCTCTCATTCACAAACGTCCTGTTTTAAAGGACCTCATCCATACATCATTCAAACTCCCTACTATTGCCAGCCCGTCTGCCATTCGACCAATTGTTGTACTTCCATGATCCTCGTCCTTGTTACTGATTGTCCTGCCATACCTGGCCTCTGGGGGCAGTATTGTCCATATAATCTCCAATAGCTTGCTGGTCTTTTGATCATTGCAACTATGTTGAAAGTTGCTCTTCCATTTTGTCTGCTAATCAAAGGATCTCACAGACATTGCGGAGTCGAGTCTAACAGATTACATTCCTGGGGGGGGGGGGCATTTTGTCCCCCAGGACACTGCAAGCCTGTGAAAACATTATATGTTTAAAACTCAGAAAATATACTCCTTGCAACACCGGGACGCAAGCCAGGAGGTCATCAACAGCCGGACAGAGCAGGTACTGAGACGAAAGGCAGAGACGGGACACAAGCTGGGTTCGGTACACAGAAGGGCAGCAAGGTACAGGAACATCAGGCAGAAGCAGAGTCAAACACAAGCCGGGATCAGGTAGGCAGGCAGGCGGAAGTCAAGGAGAAGGTTCAGGTGAAGCCAGGTCAAGACACAGGAAGCTGGAACATATCCGGTAAACAGGCACTAGCTAAAAGACCACTCACCAAAGTTAATGTGTCAGTGTTCAGTTTAAATAGGCTTACTTGGCGCCAATACGTGCACGTGTGCGCACGTGCATATTTTTCTTCTGACCACTAATGTAAAGAACATTCATTGGCCACCTATGTGAGGTGCATTCTTCCTAATAACCACCAAAGTAAGAATCATTTTTCGCAACTGATCAACAATGCAAGGGGCATGCTTTCCACTGGACACCAATGTAAGGAGCAATCTTTTCACTGGACACCAATGTAAGGAGCAATCTTTTCATTGGACACCAATGTAAGGAGCAATCTTTTCATTGGACACCAATGTAAGTCACATGTATCCATTGACTTCCACTGAATTGGTTCTAGCAGGGGTTTCCAAGACCTGAAATGTGTTTCAAGGGTTCCTCCGGGGTTAAAAAAAAGTTGAGAATGGCTGGTCTAAACTATCATCATTTAGAGCTGACTGTTTAATAAAGAAATAAAAGACCCACATTTAATCTAATTAGGTATAAATGATAAAAGCCTTAAAGGGGTTGTAAAGGTAAAACATATTTTCCCTAAATATCTTCCTTTAACTTAGAGCAGTCCTCCTTCACTTACCTTCGATTTTGCTTTTAAATGTCCTTTTTTCTTCTGGGAAATCCTCACTTTCTGTTCTTCTGTGTGTAACTCCACAGAGTAATGCGAGACTTTCTCCCTGGGTGTGGAGTGTCGTGCTCGCCCCCTCCCTTGGACTACAGCAGAGTCAGGATGTTCACTAACACACAGCTCCTTTATCTGCAACGTAGAGAGCGTCCTGACTCTCCAGTAGTCCAAGGGAGGGAGAGAACACGACACTCCACACCAGGGAGAAAGCCTCGCATTACTGTGTGGAGTTACAGACGGAAGAACAGGGAGTGAGGATTTCTCAGAAGAAATAAGGACATTTAAAAGCAAAATGGAAGGATGAGGTAAGTGAAGGAGGACTGCACTAAGGTAACGGAAGCTATTTAGGTGGAAAACAAATTACCTTTACAACCCCTTTAAATGTATTTAGTAAAAAACACCTCAACAAATATTTATATTAGCCAACTGTAATATTCTAGGTATCCTAGGTAGGGTGCACAGGGTGCATTGCACCCAGGCGCCTGCAGAGATGGGGGCGCCAAACATCTAACAGACTCTCTAACAGAAGCCCCCTCTTTGTCCATCACAGAGGCCCCCCCTCCAGGTCCCAATAAAGTACTCTGCTTCTCTTCCTGTATTTTGTTTATTGTTTAAAGATCATGTAAGGATCCCGGTGTAATGAAGACTTTGTGGGGGAGCATCCCTGTGGTTGAGTCATTGCCATGGAAACATTTGTAAAGGGGTGGGGTTTTTAAAAATGACGACGTCCATGTGGGGGCGCCAGAAATATTTCTGCACCCAGGCGCCTGTGACCCTAGGATCGGGCCTGGGACCTGTGATTGGAAAGTGATGGAGCAGCAGCTCATGGATGAGGTCATCCATGTGCTCTACTCCCAAAGTTCTGAGAGATGGCACTGTGCAAGGTGGTAGAGTTGGAATCGCTAACAACAGGGCCGATCCTAGGGTTACACATGGACACATGGGTGTCGTCATTTTATTAACTCCTCCCCTTTACAAATGTTTCTATGGCAATGGCGCAACCACAGAGATGCTCCCCCACAAAGTCTTCATTATCCTGGGATCCTTACATGATCTCTTACCAATAAACAAAATACAGGAAGAGAAGCAGAGTACTTTATTGGGACCTGGAGGGGGACCTCTGTGATGGGCAGAGAGAGGGCTTCTGTTACAGAGTCTGTAAGATGTTCGGCTCCCCCACCTTTGCAGGCGCCTGGGTGCAATGCACCCTGTGCACCCTGCCTAGGATCAGGTCCTTGACCAGGCTAAATTGCTTCAAAAGTGAGGTCAGGGACCAAGCTGTGCCATCTGGTAAGGATGATGGAAACTCAATTTTTTTTTAAGGTAAACTGTATATGCATTTCAGCTAACTATTTAGATGCTTTGCTATAATTGTGCTCTAAGAGAAGCTTTTACTCTATTTTTCTTTGTCCTGATTTGATTGATAGGAAGCATATTTTATTGTATGGAATGCATTTACATCTCATTTGTGTGCTTCTGTTCCTTGACTCCTTGCACCGATATCAATGAAGTCTATCATCTCCTGTACAATATGTTGAAGGACACCGGTTCGGAGCCGTTCCTCCTCTCCATCCTGCAGCACTTCCTTCTGATTCGCAACGACTATTACATCAGGTGAGGATTGTAAAATCTCCTTGTCTTCTCATCCTTTGTCCGGGGAAATAATAGGCATGTGACAAAACAAAGCTCCATCCTAGGTGTCCTTGGTTCTCGTTCGAGAGGAAAGGAGACATTATGAAGATAACAGAACTGCTGTGTGACAATAAGATAGGCAGAAACACAACTTGTATGAAAAGAATGTCAACACAATGCCCACAGTGGCAAAATCATATATTTACGTCCTGAGATATGTCGTGCATAGGAGAATAATAAAAATAAAAAGGGCTAGGAGGTGGACATAAAATGGAACTTAAGGCTGATCTGCCTGCGTTGCAGAGAGAAACACAAAGACCCTGCCTCTAAATATGCAGGTGTAGCGCCTGTGTACTTCCAAGTACCGGTGCTATTTATAATTTAAGGGATAATCAGAGAGTAAATGTCTCTGATTTCAATTGTAATTATTTAGTTAGGTTCTCTGTTCCAGCTCGGCTGTGCTGTGGGCTCATTCTGTTGTGCCTGGGGTGTTGTTCCACCCCAGGACGATAGGTGGCAGCAGTGGAGTCGGGATTTGGGTGCTTGGGCCTTCTGAGGCATGCTGGGAGAGGGTACATATGGAACAGACGGCATTGGTCTGGGTTTTTCTTCTTCGAGTGTGGCACCCACCTTTAGGGTAACCACATCACCGCGCCCCTTACGTTATGGCCTACCTGGCCGGGCCGTGTGTGCTACGTGGTGTTCCTGGTTTCTGGGCCTAAAACATCCAAGCAGGACGGGGACCCAGTGATTGACTGGGTTCTCACTTTTGAAGATCCCAAGCAAGTGTGGCTGTTCGGTGGGGAGCACATTTTGCATACACTTACTGTAGATGTTTTGTTGGTTGGTCTACATTGGCTGACCATGAGAAGGGGATTCTCTCTAAGGCCTTTTGGCTAGGTGGACCAAGTTGAGCCTTGCCTCTGTCAGGAGCCTCACATCCTGGGCGCCTTCCTTTGGGGGCTGGACATGAGACATACCCTTAAGTGCACTTTTTTTCTGTGTTTTTCACATGCACTTTTTTCAGTGCATGTGAGCATGCGTCAAATTGTAGTAAATCAAGTTGAGACTTTCCCCTGTCAGAAGACTTTTTCCCCTGGGGTGTCAGGGTAAGGTCCTACTCCTTAGGGGGGTGGGCATGAGACACATCCTTAAGTGCGCTTTTTGTGTTTTTCACATAGACTTTCACTTTTTATGTACACTTATTCCACGTACACACGATAATTTTTCGGCATTGAAGAAAAAACATTTTTTTTTTCCAACTTCATCATTAAAACGGCCTTGCCTACACACGATCGTTTAAAAAAAATGCTCTAGCAAAGCGCGGTGACGTACAACGGCACTATAAAGGGGAAGTTCCGTTCAGATGACTCCACCCTTGGGGCTGCTTGAGCTGATTCCGTGTTAGTAAAAGACGATTCGGGCTTTTCTGTCTTGTTACAGCGTGATGAATGTCCTCACTCCATTACGAACGGTAGTTTTACCAGAAAGCGCGCTCCCGTCTCATAACTTGCTTCTGAGCATGCGCGGGTTTTTAACGTTGTTTTAGCCCACACACGATCATTTTTTTTCACCCCGAAAACTACATTGTTTAAAACGTCGTTAAAAAATGCCGCATGTTCGGAAAAAAAATTGTTTTTCAGAACCCGAAAATGTATGTGAAGCCCACACACGATCATTTTAAATCATATATTTTTTTAAATGTCATTTTTTTCATGCCGAAAAACGATTGTGTGTACGCGCCATTAGATGTTTTGTTTTTACGCACCACTGCAGTTTCACAAATTGTGGCCGCCAAGGTCTTCAGTCCCCCTGATTAAGGGATCCAACATGGAACCCTTCATCACCTTCTCCAATGCAGGGCACTCCATTAGCATACTTGCCAACATTATGGTCCTGGATCATGCACACTGGTAACCCCACCCATGGCCCACATTTTGTCTGTCCACTTTCCAGTTTGCCAAATCATTCCTGGTTTGGTCCCATCAATACCCTGCCTCTAAATTTGCATGTACTGCCCATGGCACCCCTTTAAGAGAAAGATCCCATCAAGACCGCTCCACTAAGTATGAGAAAGGCCTCCCACTCATGTGCAGTAACTCAAAAAAGATTGGTGTGATCCTGAGACGTGACCAAGGACGCAACATTGACGTCACTGGGTCTAAAATAAGGAATGCATTGAAAGGAAAACATTTTTTTTGTAAAATTGTAATTGTCATATTGCTGAGGGTGAGAGGAGAGGGAGGAACCAAGGAAGGGAAGCATATAGGTAGATTAAACTTCAGCTTTAATGGCAGTCATTAAGTAATTTGAACAAGTGAACCATTTCAGTCAGACTTTCAACATGTTAAAGTTGAGACCTTCGCATTCTTCAAGTGATTTAGCATAAATTGTAACCCATGTACAGTATTTTCATCTAAAGAGCTTTTAAATGTAATAGTTATAGGCTGAGAAAAGCTTTTCACTGTGTTACAAGGTTAAATAATCCAAAGAAAAATAGAAAACAGAGGCCATTTATATTACTTACCTTCAGCGTTCCCAAACACAAGAACGACGCCATTACATATGACAGAATGTTTTCTGTATTGCTGAGATGGTATAAAACAATTCCCCTTTCCTGGGTTTGTAGTTGAATTCTAGGCTAGTATCTGATTACATAGCTGTAACAGCACTGGTGAACAGAGTGAACCACAACTGCGGTTAGCAAGTGATTCAATGCGCTTCTTTATGTGACAACTCAGTATTGGCCCCAGGCGTCACTCCTCACAAACAGGAGTTTGGGGGGTCTCTACATCTTTCTCTCTGTCACATAAAGAAACGCGTTAAGCTACTAAGAATGGGCGCATTACAACATGCGACCAGAGCTTAGCGTTTAAAATTATATAAGATACTTTAAGGTCAAGATTCCAATACACCTCTATATGCAAGTGATTTATCAGTACGGGACCCCAGGCGTCGCTTCAGACAAACAGGAGTTTGGGGGTTCTCTACATCATATCACGTTAAGCATATAGGGATGTATTAGGCCACTAAGGGAGATGCTATAATTTAGCATCAACCAATAGCATAGAAAGTTTAGAGCGAACATGTTCAAAGAATTAGGACAAGGTCTATAAGGGATTTGTACTTATGTCAAGCTCGTAGTAAATATGAGTTGTAGTGACAACCAGTAATTGTGTATGGGAGAAAATATAGCTCAGGTTATTATAGTTGCATATATGAGATCAATATTGTACACATAATAATAGTTGCATGCGAGAGGCAATCTAGCTCAGGTAATTATAGTTGCATACATAAGGTGAATATAGCACAAGTAATTTGAGGGTAGCTGACCCTTTAAGGCAGTGTTTTTCAACTCCAGTCCTCAAGGCACACCAACAGGTCATGTTTTCAGGCTTTCCATTATTTTGCACAGGTGATTTGATCAGTTTCACTGCCTTAGTAATCACCACAGCCATTTTATCTGAGGGAAATCCTGAAAACTTGACCTGTTGGTGTGCCTTGAGGACTGGAGTTGAAAAACACTGCTTTAAGGTACACCTTAGGAAACAGTCCTTAACACAGCAGTATCTCCCAATTAGTATGTTGATCTCCACAAGGCATATTACGTAACAACAATTGTATTAGATAGAAACACAAGCAGTAGAACTTCTTGTAGGACTACAAGTGATACAGTAGCTACTTATCCGTTTGTAGGTTTCTATGTAGGAGATGGAGAATGCGTGGTGAAGGGTGTTCAGCAATGGCCTCAAGGTTGTCCCCAGCAGCGCTGTGTGTTGTTGTAGGTGCAATGGCACCAAAGTTGTAGTTGTTGCCTGGAGCGGTGTTGCAGCATGGGGAGCGATGGTTGCGCTATGAGTAGCGTGGCCAAGCTACGGCTGACAATAATATAACAGGGATTGAGTGTAAGGTGAATGGCCTTTATAGGCATGTCAGCAGCTGTAGTGCATTGTACTAAATTTGAAAGGAGCACCGTTCGCACTTCCACGTTGGAAGGACGGGGAGCCACGCGATGACATCATCACACGGTCGCCATAATGCGCTCCAGAGCAAAACGCAAATAGGAAGCATGGAGTCCGATGGAGCATACAGACGGTCGGATTATTCAGACAAAACACGTCCGTCACAGAATTGTTGTCGGAATATCCGATCGTGTGTACGGGCCTTAACGGTAGCATTCTTCAGACTTGCCACCACCAACGTAAGGGGCATTTTCCCAATGACCCCTGAGGAACTAATCTTACCAGGCGTTTCCTGAGGTCTGAAAAATATATCAAGGGTTCCTCAGAGGTAAAAAAGGATGAGAAAGGCTGCTCTACACAGTCCCATAGAGAAACATGCACTTCTGAGGCTGTCAATCACCTGCTGTCAGCCGGAAGGGGGGGGGGGGGGGTTGTCTCCTGGTATTTTATGGTGTCAGGAGAGACTGTCAAAAGTGACTCATGCAGATAGCACAGGAATGACAGGGCAGACAGAAATCACGCCCGGTGCTTTTGGATTGAGGCACGTACAAACTGTAGAAGGATATGCTTTGTTCATAGTTAATTTCAGAGGTTTACAGCCTATTTAATTGTACTTGTGATCTGCTTGGTCACTGGATGAGGATGGGGGCACAATGGCCCTCTAGGATTTAGGGGCCAATTTATAATAGATGTGGGGTCAGGCTGATAGTGGAACTGATTAGGCAGATCAGTTCTAGGGCAGGTGAGAGACTGGTGATGACCTAACCACATTCCCAATGTATTATTATATTACATAGTTGTAATCTTTGGGGTTGATTTACTAAAACTGTGCACACAGAATCTGATGCAGCTGTGCATAGTAACCAATCGACTTCCAGGTTTTATTGTCAAAACTTGAATGAACAAGTTGGAGGTTATTGGTAACTATGCACAGCTGCACCAGATTCTGTGTGTACCAGTTTTAGTGAATTTCCCTTTGAGTTTCAATTGCCTATTTAGCACCGCTTGTGAGTAATACCATTGATGAATGGGCACAAATCCCTACAGACACGCTCCAAAATCTTGTGAAAAGCCTTGCCAGAACAGAGGAGGCTGTTCTATTTTCAAAGGGAATCTGACTCCATATTAATACCCAAGAAAGCAAGACACCTTGGGTGATGTTGGAGCCACAAGGTGGGGGCAACTCAATAATTATACCCATAGTTTTGGAATGGGATGTTTACCAAGCTCATATAGTTGTAATGGTCAGGTATCCACAAAGTAGAAAGCCACCTTCCTAGAAGGAGTGGGTAATGTTAGAGCCACAAGGTGGGGATAACTCTATATCAATACCCATTGTTTTGGAATCGAATGTCCAACAAGCTCATATAGGTGTGATGGTCAGGTGTCCACAAAGTACAAAGCCGCCTTCCTAGAAGAGTCAGTGATATTGGAGCCACAAGATGGGGACACCTCAAAATTAATACTCATGGTTTTTGTATGGGACGTCCAAAAAGCACATATAGGTGTGATGGTCAGGTGTCCACAAAATTAAAAGCCACCTTCCTAGAAGGAGTGGGTAATGTTGGAGCCACAAGGTGGGGATAAATCTATATCACTACCCATTATTTTGGAATCGAATGTCCAACAAGCTCATATAGGTGTGATGGTCAGGTGTCCACAAAGTAGAAAGCCTTCCTAGAAGAGTGGGTGATGCTAAAGCCACAATCTGGGGGCAACGCTTTATTACTACTACCAATGGTTTTGAAATGGGATGTCCAACAAGCTCATATAGGTGTCCACAAAGTCAAAATCCTTCCTGAAAGAGTGGGTAATGTTAGAGCTTCAAAGTGAGGACACCTCTATAATAATTCCGATGGTTTTGGAATGGGATGTTCAACAAGCTCATATAGGTGTGATGGTCAGGTGTCCACAAAGTAGAAAGCATTCCTGGAAGAGTGGTTGATGTTAGAGCTTCAAAGTGAGGACACCTCTATAATAATTACGATGGTTTTGGAATGGGATGTCCAACAAGCTCATATATGTGTAATGGTCAGGTGTCCACAAAGTAGAAAGAAAGCCTTCCTAGAAGAGTGGGTGATGTTAGAGTCATAAAGTGGGTACAACTCCATATTAATACCCATGGTTTTGGAATAGAATGTCCAACAAGCTCATATAAATGTGATGGTCTGTAGTGTTGCTCACGAATATTCGCATTGCGAATATTCGCTACGAATATTGCATATTCGAGTATTCGCGAATAACTCGAATATTGCGGCGAATATTCGTATTTTTTTAAATTTATTTTTAAAACAGATCACATCCTAGTGATCTCCATCCATGTCTAAAAGCATTGCTGGTATGATTAGAGAGAGACCCTGGGCCGAGTAGCTGATGCGATTCTTTTATGTTGCCGAAAATTCGCATTGCGAATTTTCGGCAACATAAAAGAATCGCATCAGCTACTCGGCCCTTCTTTTGCATCAGAGCCAATCAGAATAACTTGAATATTCGGCAAAAGGAATATTGCGCGATATTCCTTTTGCCGAATATTCGAGTTATTCTGATTGGCTCTGATGCAAAAGAAGGGCGGAGAAGATAATCACGCAATATTCCTTTGGCCAAATATTCGAGTTATTCTGATTGGCTCTGATGCGCCCTTCTTTTGCATCAGAGCCAATCAGAATAACTCGAATATTCGGCAAACGGAATATTGCGCGATTATCTTCTCCGCCTATCTTTTGCATCAGAGCCAATCAGAATAACTCGAATATTCGACAAAAGGAATATTGCGCGATATTCCTTTTGCCGAATATTCAAGTTATTCTGATTGGCTCTGATGCAAAAGAAGGGCGGAGAAGATAATCGCGCAATAGGAATATTGCGCGATTATCTTCTCCGCCCTTCTTTTGCCCCCTTATTCTCCTTTCTTTTAAGTAGAGTTAGTGTAGAGTTAGTGTTTAGTGCATATTAGTTTAGTAATACAGGAAATGATCTCCGTTTATGAGAATTTCGCAATCATTTTTTTTTGGATAAAATTTCACGAATATTCGATATTAGCGAATATTCGCGAATATTCTTCTATATATTCGCGCAATATTGCGAAATCGAATATGGCGTATTCCGCTCAACACTAATGGTCAGGTGTCCACAAAGCAGAAAGCCTTCCTAGAAGAGTGGGTAATGTTCGAGCTTCAAAGTGAGGACACCTCTATAATACTGATGGTTTTAGAATGGGATGTCCAACAAGCTCATATAGGTGTGATGGTCAGGTGTCCACAAAGTAGAAAGCCTTCCTAGAAGAGTGGGTAATGTTCGAGCTTCAAAGTGAGGACACCTCTATAATACTGATGGTTTTGAAATGAGATGTCCAACAAGCTCATATAGGTGTGATGGTCAGGTGTCCACAAAGCAGAAAGCCTTCCTAGAAGAGTGGGTAATGTTCGAGCTTCAAAGTGAGGACACCTCTATAATACTGATGGTTTTGGAATGGGATGTCCAACAAGCTCATATGGGTGTAATGGTCATGTGTCCACAAAGTAGAAAGCCTTCCTAGAAGGCTGATGGGTGATGGGTGATGTTAGAGCTTCAAAGTGGGAACACCTCTATAACAATACCCATGGTTTTGAAATGAGAAGCCAACAAGCCCATATAGGTGTGATGGTCAGGTGTCCACAAAGTAGGAAGCCTTCCTAGAAGAGTGGGTTTTGTCGGAGCCACATATTGGGGGCAACTCTTTATTATTACCCATGGTTACCCAAGCTCATATATGTGTGATGGTCAGGTGTCCACAAAGTAGGAAAGCTGGGTGATGTCGGAGCCACAAATTGGGGGCAACTCTTTATTATTACCCATGGTTTTGGGATGAGATGTCCAACAAGTTCACTTAGGTGTGATGGTCAGGTATTCATAAAACTTGGGCCATATATGGTATCTCTTTTTTGCTCCCCTACTGGGAACGAAGGAAAGCCCTGTGCAGCTTACACAGGGCTATGGATACCCAGTTTGACAACTATGTTGGGCACAGTGCTGTCAGATGGAGTTCGGTTTTAAAGTAAACCTGTTGAGCTGCCATGAATTTGTAAAGCACAGGTTTTCTTTAAAGTGGAACAAGGGAAAAAGTTTTGCATAGAATGCAAAGGATTAAAAAGTCGCATTGCTGCCTTTGTCCCTCCCTTCCTTTCCTGGTGTTGGTCGTCATTGGGGAAGGAAGTGATAAATCTCTCCAAAAGCAATTAAAACCTGAGAGAGGATCAATTCCTTCTCCACATCCCAAACTTAGCAAGAAAACAAAAAAGTATAGTTAACTTGTTAACATCTTCCTCCATTACCAATACATCTGTTAACTTGTTTGTGCTCTCTGGATTGGCCGCTCTTATTGCTGTTTTCTCCGGCTTGTTTTTCTTTGCATATATGACATGAAGATTGAATTTGCAATGCATTATGTTCATCAAGACTCGCAATTCCCGCTGCGTATTTATTTTTTCCACCTGAAGGCCACGTTATCACGTGCTGGGGAATCAATAGGTCGTACTGTTGTTTTTTTACATCAATTTTGTTAACGTAAATAAAAGAAAATGAAAAAAATCACCTTGGCTTTATAATGACATTGAAGAACGTTATTGACAGCAATGTGATAAGCATGAAATGGATGTCAAGTATCTCTCATATAAATTGCATCAATATTTATAAGCGTGTCAGTAAGACATGAAGCCATGGAGGGAGGAAGGCGCTCTTAAAGGGCAACTTCATCCAAACGGCTAAGTACACAACTGAAAAACATAAACTCAATAACAAAAATTGCATTAACCACTTGTTTACTGGGCACATATACCCCCCTCCTGTCCAGGTGACATTTCAGCTTCCAGAACTGCGTCGCTTTAACTGACAATTGCGTGGTCGTGCGACTTGGCTCCCAAACAAAATTGACAAATAGAGCTTTCTTTTGGTGGTATTTGATCACCTCTGCGGTTTTTATTTTTTGCGCTATAAACAAAAAAAGAGCGACAATTTTGAAAAAAAAAAATCAATATTCTTTACTTGTTGCTATAATAAATATCCCAATTTTTTTAAAAAATATATTTATTTTTTCTCAGTTTAGGCACATACGTATTCTTCTACATATTTTTGGTAAAAAAAAAAAAAAATCGCAATAAGCGACTGGTTTCCGCAAAAGTTATAGCGCTTACAAAATAGGGGACAGAATTATTATTATTTTTTATTATTTTTATTTTTTACTAGTAATGGCGGCGATCTGCAATTTTTATTGGGACTGCCACATTATGGCGGACATGTCGGACACATTTTTGGCGCCATTCACATTTATACAGCGATCAGTTCTATAAAAATGCACTCATTACTGTATAAATGTGACTGGCATTGAAGGGGTTAACACTAGGGGGTGAGGGAGGGGTTAATTGTGACTGGGGGAGGTGACCGATCTATGTCCCTATGTACAAGGGACACAGATCGGTCTCCTCTCTCCCGGACAGGACATGGATCTGTGTGTTTACACACACAGATCCATGTCCTTGTCTCTGTAACTGCCGATCGTGAGAGCCTGGAGGACATCGCGGCCGCCAGGCACACGCATCGGCATGTCAGTGATGCGGCGGGCACGCGTGCGCCGCCGGTGGCGGGCATGCGTGCCCCCCCCAGTGGCCCGGAGACCGTAAAAAGACGGCAGCTCAGAGATTTAGAACCACCCTGCGGCCGTATATAGTCGTACGTCCGTCAGGAATTGGTTAAAACCCATCTCCGGAATGCATGCACAGGAACCAGTGCTGCCATCAGAAATTATTGCGCCACTTACACAGCTTTAGGCATGGGCCCCCTGGAGCAGAGAACCGTGGGGGGGTGCTGCCGCCTCATATTGAGAGAAGCAGGGGGCTGCAGCGAATTGAGACGTGGGGGGTGCCACCGCTAATTGAGAAAATTGAGTTGAGAAGCGGGGGGGGGGGGCGTGAATTGAGAAGCGGGGGGGTGCCACGAATTGGGCGGGTTGCCCTGGGGACCTCTGGGCCCCTTACAAAAAATATTAAAAAAAGGGGGTAGCCCTTTAATAAAAAGAAAATAAAATACAAATATAAAAAGGAAAATATTTATTTTTAATAAAAAATACGGGGGTTGCCATCCGGAACCCTAGGACCTCTGGACCCTTTAATAAAATCAATATATATATATATATATATATATATATATATATATATATATATATATATTATAAATAAACACAAAAAAAGGGGGGGTTGTCATCCGGGCCCCTTACAGGTGTACTGTCTGTACCCCCTGATGGCCTGATGGTGGCCCTGACAGTAACTAAAAATAAGGGTGGTCCGGTGACACCGGGACATTGTCCAGGACACATAAGTATTGAGGTCCAACTTGCAGGACTGTCCCCACAAATCAGGGACCGCTTGTATCCTTAAAAATATTTGTCACCTTTTAAAAAAAATATGACTATCTTAATGTGTTCGCTTTGTAAAATGAGCCTAAAGCTTCATGCAGATAGCCACAAGAGGGCGTACAGTGTGCAAGAAGTGTAATTAGCTGGCAAAAGGCGGTAGAGTTGGGCCAAACACACCCCTAGTTCTGTTCACGCCAGAACTCTCAAACATCGTAAAAGTTCGGAATCCAAACCGCGAACCCCATTGAAGTCTATGGGACCCAATCTGGAAAAGGCTTATATGTAAGTTATTGGCCATAAAAAGGGTATGGGGACCTGGGTACTGCCCTGGGAGACCTGTATCAATGCAATATTCTTTTTTTAAAGCAGCAGTGATTTTTATGATGCAGTGAAACCAAAAAAATGAAAAAGGCCTTTAAATATAGTGTCTGGGGGTCCCCTTAGTCTGCCTGTAAAGTGGTGCATCTGTACCATGTATAGAACCTGTGGCAGAAAAACGAACATTAATAAAAAATAAATGACATTGAAATTGCTGGCAATACATAAAATGTTAAAAATGCCCTTTGGGTCTTGAGGGTGTACAATGTACCCTAAGCTCATTAACTTTGGGGGGGGGTGGATCTGGGGGCTCCGTTGTTATAGAGAGCTTACAGATTCCAGCACCACACCCGCAGACCCCCACAACCACCGGCCAGGGTTGTTTGGAAGGGGAGCCCTCCTGTCCCAAAGCACCCACCCCATGTTGAGAGCATGTGGCCTGGTATGGTTGGGGAGCACTCTTTAGTCCCCCGTTTTCTGACCTGGTGGCTCGGATAATGGTCTGGTATGGATTTGGCGGGATTCCTCACCGTTTTTTTTTTTTTTCCACATTCCGTTTCCCCACGTTCCTGCTAAAAAACAGCACTGCCGGCAACTCAAAAAGGGTTAATGAGATCCTGGGACATAGCCCAGGACACAGCATTGGCAAAACAGAGGGTCAAGATGCTGGACTGTCCAGGTGAATCCAGATCAGGATAGTTGACATCTATGCTTTGGATTATCTGGCCAGTGCTGATTATCTCGGCAGCACTAAAAACCCTCATCCATCCAGCTATATGTACGTTTTTTATAGGAAATTTGAGTTTTTTTTTGTGTGTGTGTGTGTATATATATATATATATATATATATACAGTACAGACCACAAGTTTGGACACTGCTTCTCATTCAAAGAGTTTTCTTTATTTTCATGACTATGAAAATTGTAGATTCACACTGAAGGCATCAAAACTATGAATTATCACATGTGGAATTATATACATAACAAAAAAGTGTGAAACAACTGAAAATATGTCATATTCTAGGTCCTTTTGCTTTGATTACTGCTTTGCACACTCTTGGCATTCTCTTGTCACCTGAAATGGTCTTCCAACAGTCTTGAAGGAGTTCCCAGAGATGCTCGGCACTTGTTGGCCCTTTTGCCTTCACTCTGCGGTCCAGCTCACCCCAAACCATCTCGATTGGGTTCAGGTCCGGTGACTGTGGAGGCCGGGTCATCTGGCGCAGCACCCCATCACTCTCCTTCTTGGTCAAAAAGCCCTTCCCCCGCCTGGAGGTGTGTTTGGGGTCATTGTCCTGTTGAAAAATAAATGATGGTCCAACTAAACGCAAATCGTATGGAATAGCATGCCGTTGCAAGATGCTGTGGTAGCCATGCTGGTTCAGTATAAATCCCCAACAGTGTCACCAGCAATGCACCCCCACACCATCACACCTCCTCCGCCATGCTTCACGGTGGGAACCAGTCATGTAGAGTCCATCCGTTCACCTTTTCTGCGTCGCACAAAGACACGGTGGTTGGAACCAAAGATCTCAAGTTTGGACTCATCAGACCAAAGCACAGATTTCCACTGGTCTAATGTCCATTCCTTGTGTTCTTTAGCCCAAACAAGTCTCTTCTGCTTGTTGCCTTTCTTTAGCAGTGGTTTCCTAGCAGATATTCTACCATGAAGGCCGGATTCACACAGTCTCCTCCTATCAGTTCTTCTAGAGATGTGTCTGCTGCTAAAGGACCTAGAATATGACATATTTTCAGTTGTTTCACACTTTTTTGTTATGTATATAATTCCACATGTGTTACTTCATAGTTTTGATGCCTTCAGTGTGACTCTACAATTTTCATAGTCATGAAAATAAAGAAAACTCTTGGAATGAGAAGGTGTGTCCAAACTTTTGGTCTGTATTGTGTGTGTGTGTGTGTATATATATATATATATATATAAAATTGAAGTCATTATCTGCATAAACTGCACACATTTTTACACCTTTCTTGGTATGCTTCTTATTATCACTGTTCATGTAAATGACGCCTTAATTGCCATCGCTCAAAGGAAGTCAAATATTACCTAGGATTTGAGGTTCTCCATCGCACCCATAATGAAGACATCCTTCACTGACGTATGTCTATTTATATCGGCTCCGAAGCAGCTGAAACAGACTTAGGTCCCCGTTCCACATCATTCACATCACACAGCCTTCTAACGCCGGCTGGAAAAGTATCTTTCATCCCTCTGAGACGTGTGCCGAGATAACAAAAGGGACAGATGTGAATTTTGAATATTCAAATACAGTCATCTGTAGATACTGCATTGTGCGCAACCATCACCATTTTTCTTCTCCTCCCTCCTATAAAAATGAATTTCCAGCCCCAAGTGTCTGTTCCTCCTGACTATTGTTATTTTTTTTTATTATTCGCCAGCTGACGGAGAAAACGCTTTATTTGCCGTAGCCTGTATGCTGAGCGTATCTCAGAAAAAAACATAGGGCCTTGCTGTCTTGAATGGATCCTCCAAAACGGGATGATTAGATGAAGGACTATAATTTGATTTGACATAATTTTACACACATGCAAAAAAAGAAAAAAATTCTGTATGAAAATGAGACTGCTGTTGTAAGAAATATCTATTTAGAGGAAAGTCGGAAGGGAAGGTTTACCTTTTCCATTGCAATGAGCAATATTGGTACTATTTATTACATCCAATACAAGGACTGTTGTTATAGTAGAGGCCCTAGGGTTTAACCACCCTGGAGCTGGCACCTACCAGCCCTTTAAGGCAGTGGTGGCTGGTGCTCAAAATGTTTTGGGGGGGGGGGGGCGCAAACGAAAAATAAAATAAAAAAAGTGCAGCCTCACTGTGCTCATTAAATGCAGCCACTGTGCCATCAATGTTCACCACTGTGCCATGCCATCAAATGCAGTCACTGTGCCATGCCATTAAACAAAGCCACTGTGCCATCAACTTTCACCACTGTTCCATGCCATCAAATGCAGTCACTATGCCATGCCATGAAACGCAGCCACTGTGCCATCAATTCGCACCACTGTGCCATGCCATCAAACGCAGCCACTGTGCCCATCAATTGTCGCCACTGTGCCAATTGTCACTCCCGTGCCCTTTAATTGTCGCCACTGTGCCCATTGTCACCACTGTGCCCATTGTCGCCGCTGTGCCCTGTAAAATGCCCCTCCCCCCCTCGCCCGGCACTTACCTTTCTGGAAGTCAGCCATCCTTCTTTCCCGTCCCTCGATTTCTTCTCCCGCTGACACTTCAGCCAATCAGGTTACCGATAACTAGAACCGGAGAACCTGATTAGCTGAGACGCCTGTCAGTCTTAACAAAGGAACGCATCCCCCGTACATCCCCTGGAAAAGGATCCCGAAGGCTGAGGGCTGTACTCGGAAAGCCTATGAGAGCCACTTCCGCACAGCCAACCAGCTGCTTTTATTCAGGTGGCCGGCGCTCACCGCCCGGCCATCTGAGTAGACCAGTGGCCGGCAACAATAACATAGATTCATGCAACGCATGAATCTATGTTATTGTATTACAGTGGCGGTGTGAGAGGCAGATGGGGCGGCGCTCCAGCGCCCTCTATAGACGCACCGCCACTGCTTTAATGGGTTTCAGGTACTGGTAGTTTATGATCATGTGACCGCCGTGATGGACTGTTATGTCATTCACAGCTTTGGAAAGCCACGGGAAGCAATTGTGTTTGGAGCGTGCAGGGCGTGCGCTCTGATCTGCATTGACACTAATGAGCGTAAATAGGCGATCACTCGTCACCACGGCCCATCCATCGAAAGCCTTCATATTTGCATGTGGCTGGTGCCAATGGGTTAACTTCAACACCCTGTAACACGCCGCCGAAGGAGCAGTCTAGGGGTGTCTCTTTTTATTGGAACATTAAACTTGGATGGAGTGAAGGGAGCATGGGATACCCCAAACTGGTAAACTGAACTATTTGAGGACTCCTTCTCTATTTTGCAACCCAACACCACAGCACACTACAATGCCAATTCATTGTGTGGTGGTGCACTGATTTGTTTAACAAAAATTCGACCTGATGAAGCCTGGAGGTCCAATACCACTTGGCAAATCTTTTAAGTGGTCAATAAGGGTAGAATTGTGACCACCACTGTAAAGGGGAACATTTTTTGCATTGCCTATGACAAATTTATTTTAGCAGGTGTTGTCTGAGATCTGAAAATTATTTCAAGGGTTCCTCTGGGGTAAAAAGATTTGAAAAAGGAAAGCCATATACTTTGTTTAAATGAACCTTAATACACAACAGGACATTACACCTTTTAGCAGGGGTGTCAAACTCAATTTCATCGTGGGCTGCATGGGCATTATGGTTGTCCTCAAAAGGGCCAGTTGAGCACCACACACCACCTTACACCAGATGTTAAGAGCCCATCCACCATCAGAAGTCACGAGTCCCCCACCCTCTTACATCACAGTTCACACCCCTTACCTTGTGCAGCTGCCGGGAAGAAGCTGGGAAGCAAAAAGTGCAGGGTCTGGAGGAAGACCAGAGGGGGGGTTGGAGCCAGCTGAATGGCGAGACCAGGAGAGTGCAGAGACCAGGGGGCTAGATCTGTAGGAGGCACGGGTTTAGTAGAAGAAGTTATGACCTCCTCTCTGCTGCCAACTGCTGAGATGGGGAGGGGGGGCAGACATGAGACTCTCTGCAGCTGCACAGAGAAGGGCAAGATCTGGCAGAGGAGATCTGTCCTCCTCTCTGCTGCCGACTGGTGAGACAAGGTGGGGGCAGGAACAACAAGGTTGTCACAGCTGCAAGAAAGGTGTGAAGGCCAAATGAAATGGCCTGGTGGGCGGGATTCGGCCCGCGGGCCTTGTGTTTGACACCTGTGCCTTATAGTATTTTTGCTTAACGTTAATTTATTCTTCTTTGGTTTACCATTAGACCTCAGTACTACAAGGTGCTCGATGAGTGCGTCGGCCAGGTTGTATTGCAATGTGGAGGAATGGATCCCGACTTCAAGTACAAAGGGAGGCTGGATGTGGATTTTTCTCATTTAATAGGTGAGTGACCAAAGAAAAAAAAATATAACTCAAATAAATAATATTGAAGATCACATGCATTTTAATTTTCCAATTCAGTTGTGTTAAATGTCTGAGGCCTCGTACACACGACCGAGAATCTCGTCGTAAATGAAACGTTGTTTTCCTCGACGAGTTTTTTGTAAGGCTTGCCGAGAATCTTGACAAGCTTTCTTTGCATACACACTGTCAAGACAAAATCTCGTCGTTCTCAAACGCGGTGACGTACAACACGTATGACCGCACTATAAAGGGGAAGTTCCATTACATTGGCGCCACCCTTGGGGCTGCTTTAGCTGATCTCGTGTTACCGCGTATTAAGTAAAAGTTTGGTAAGAGACGATTCACGCTTTTCAGTCTGTTTCAGCGTGACAAATGTGCTATCTCCATTACGCGCGCTATTTTTACCGAAGGTGAGCTCCCTTCTCATACTTTATTCTGAGCATGCGCGGGTTTCTAAGCATACACACGAATGTGTTTCTCGTCGTAAACCAGCCCGACGAGACACACAACAAGGAAATTGAGACTCCCGACAAGAAAAAAGAGAACATGTTCGTTTTTTTTCTCGTCTAGATCCACGATAGTTTTCTCGACGAAAAACATACACACGACCGTTTTCCTCGGCAAAAAAGCTCTGCCACCAAGTTTCTAGATGGATTTTGTCGAGGAAAATGGTCGTGTGCACGGGGCCGAAGTCTATTTTTTGATACACCTGATTCTATGCAGTCCAATGTCCCACTCCTACTTGCAAATCATAGCCCAGATTCACAAAGCACTTACGCCGGCGTATCTCCAGATACGCTGCGTAAGTACAAATATGCGCCGTCGTATCTGTGCGCCGTACCCACAAACTTAGATACGCCTAAAAACTGACTTTATCCGACTGACGTAACTTGCCTACACCGGCGTAGAGTGGGCTCATATTTACGCTGGACACATTTGGCTTTCCCATTGATTTTCTATTCAAATATGCAAATGAGGGCGCATGATTTAAGCGGTTTGCGTAAGTTTTACATTTGGCGTAAAGTTATTCCCCATAGATGAGGCGCAACTTATGCAAAGGTATGGACCAGGGAACACAAGCCTACGTATTGTACGTTGGACGTCTGTAAATATGGGCCGACGTGGGTCTGGCTGGGCGTAGGTTACGTTCACTGCGTACACAGTGATCCGGCGTATCTTAGGCGGCAGTTCCGACGTGGTTGTACGCATGTGCACGGGGATACGTCCATGTCCCGACGCATGCGCAGTTCATTTTAAGTACTTGTCTGGCGCCCGGCACATCATTTGCATGGAATCACGCTTTATTAGCATGGATCACGCCCGCTTCCACCTACTTCCACTTACGCTGGCTTGCGCCTATAAATATATGCTACGCCGGCGCAGAGTTGGGAGCATTAGCTTTGTGAATTCCATGCTCTCCTCTCCTCTCCTCTCCTCTCCTCTCCTCTCCTCTCCTCTCCTCTCCTCTCCTCTCCTCTCCTCTCCTCTCCTCTCCTCTCCTCTCCTCTCCTCTCCTCTCCTCTCCTCTCCTCTCCTCGCCTCTCCTCGCCTCTCCTCTCCTCTCCTCGCCTCTCCTCTCCTCTCCTCTCCTCGCCTCTCCTCTCCTCGCCTCTCCTCGCCTCTCCTCGCCTCTCCTCTCCTCGCCTCTCCTCGCCTCTCCTCTCCTCTCCTCGCCTCTCCTCGCCTCTCCTCTCCTCTCCTCTCCTCTCCTCTCCTCTCCTCTCCTCTCCTCTCCTCTCCTCTCCTCGCCTCGCCTCTCCTCTCCTCGCCTCTCCTCGCCTCTCCTCTCCTCTCCTCGCCTCTCCTCTCCTCGCCTCGCCTCTCCTCTCCTCGCCTCTCCTCGCCTCTCCTCGCCTCTCCTCTCCTCGCCTCTCCTCGCCTCTCCTCTCCTCGCCTCTCCTCGCCTCTCCTCGCCTCGCCTCTCCTCTCCTCGCCTCTCCTCGCCTCTCCTCGCCTCGCCTCTCCTCTCCTCGCCTCGCCTCTCCTCGCCTCGCCTCTCCTCGCCTCTCCTCGCCTAGCCTCGCCTCGCCTCGCCTCGCCTCGCCTCTCCTCGCCTCGCCTCTCCTCGCCTAGCCTCGCCTCGCCTCTCCTCGCCTCGCCTCTCCTTGCCTCGCCTCGCCTCTCCTCGCCTCGCCTCTCCTCGCCTCTCCTCTCCTCGCCTCGCCTCTCCTCTCCTCGCCTCTCCTCGCCTCGCCTCTCCTCGCCTCGCCTCTCCTCGCCTCGCCTCTCCTCGCCTCGCCTCGCCTCTCTTCGCCTCGCCTCTCCTCGCCTCGCCTCTCCTCGCCTAGCCTCGCCTCGCCTCGCCTCGCCTCTCCTCGCCTCGCCTCTCCTCTCCTCGCCTCTTCTCGCCTCTCCCCGCCTCTCCTCGTCTCGCCTCTCCTCGCTGCGCTGCGCTGGCATAGCGTAAGAGAGATACGCTACGGCGGCATAAATATGCGCCAATGTATGTGAATCCGGGCCCATGTGTTTGGACCTCCAGAGATTTGCACTTTAAACGTCAAGTCCCAACATGCATCTAGCTGGCAGGATGAGCTAAGACTGGGAGCCAGATACTGGGAAATTTTTGGCTGCCAAGTTTCAGATAAATTAATTCTTGCACTCAAAAATGGAGGTAATGCGCACCTGACATTTAAATATGCAATTTGCATGTATTGGTAGGGGACTTGTCAGCATTACCAAATTACATTTTTTAGTATTTAAAATATGAATATTTAACTAACATTCTTTTTTATTTTTATTTAATACGACTTTTTTTTCTTATCGTGGATTTTAAATAAATAAATATAAATCCAAATATACCAGTCTGCCCTAATGTTACCACCAGTGAAAGGTAAAGAAAATAACATTATTTATCTCATGTCAATGGCAACTGGACCGACCCTGAATGGGACTGCGTTACGGGGGAAGATTTACTAAAACTGGAGAGTGCAAAATCTGGTGCAGCTCTGCATAGAAACCAATCAGCTTTCAGGTTTTATTGTCGAAGCTTAAAGGGGTTGTAAAGGAACAATATTTTTTCCCTAAATAGCTTCCTTTACCTTAGTACAGTCCTCCTTCACTTACCTCTTCCTTCCATTTTGCTTTTAAATGTCCTTATTTCTTCTGAGAAATCCTCACTTCCTGTTCTTCTGGCTGTAACTCCACACAGTAATGCGAGGCTTTCTCCCTGGTGTGGAGAAAGCCTCTTGAGGGGGCGAGCAGGAGTGTCCGGACGCCTACTAACACACAGCTTATTTCTCTATCTGAAAAGTAGAGAGGGTCCTGACACTCCTGCTCGCCCCCAGTCCTCCTTCACTTACCTTACCTTCATTTATTTAAAATCCACGATAAGAATAAAAGTCCCTCCCCCTCAAGAGGCTTTCTCCACCCCACCAGGGAGAAAGCCTTGCATTACTGTGTGGAGGAATTCAGAGAGCAGGAGCAGGAGAAACGGCAGGACACTGATTTTCTCAGTGAATGGCTGTGCAAGGGGGGTGGGGGTGTCAGGACAAATCATTGGTGAAGGGCAGGCTGAGTTCCCAGCACAGCTAGAAAACTGACCACGCTGCCCTCCAATGCTTAAAGTGGTCAGTTGTTAATAGGAAAGCCGAGGGAGCTGGCCGGAACGCCAGGGATATCACACAAGCAATACAAAGAGAACAAGTAGAGGACAAAATATTCCCCCTACTAGAAATGTGATTTAAAGGCTCAAAACGTGTACATCCATATGAAATATTGAAATTCAATATTTGACTCTGATTTAGTTGGTACTTTGTAATTCACACAATTCTAAGCACATTAATAAATGGCGTTAATCGTAGCAATGTCTCTTTCTTTCTCAATAGACTCTTTGGTTGACAAGGCCAAGGTGGAAGAGAGTGAGCAGAAGGCCACCGAGTTCTCCAAGAAGGTGAGGTGATAAATCTTGGTCCAATGAGGCACAGACTATTGGTTTCCTATGATCGGGACACTTTGAGAAAGACTTTTTTTTTTTTTTCTTCTTCCCGGTTGGAAACGGCTATTGATTTGACGCTCTGGTCAATGTCTCGCAGCCTTTTAATGTGATCCTTGTCAGTAAAACGAAGGTCAATATTGATGTATCGGGTCGGAGTCTTGAAGGAATGAATCATATTTATTCAACTCAAATATCCTCCTCCAAGGAGATCTCTATCAGGAGACGTTTCTATGAATATAGATAAGCCATGATTGTCTACACCAGTGACCGTGAACCTTGGCACTCAAGATATTTTGGAACTACATCTCCCATGATTCTCCACTGCACTGCAGAGTTAACCACTTCCCTACCGCTGGACGTCATATGACGTCCTGGACTTTGAGTGGGGATATCTGAAAGATGGGTGCAGCTACAGGCATCATTCAGATATCCATCTCTTCAGCCAGTGATCTTGTGCACAATAAGAATGATCATAGCGGCAGTTCAGCCGTTTGATCGTTCTTATAGGTGACGGGAGGGGACGTCCCCCAGGGCCGATCCTAGGCAGGGTGCACAGGGTGCATTGCACCCAGAGGCGCCTGGAGAGGTGGGGGCGCCGAACATCTAACAGACTCTCTAACAGAAGCCCTCTCTGTGTCCATCACAGACGTCCCCCTTCAGGTCCCAATAAAGTACTCTGCTTCTCTTCCTGTATCTTGTGTATTGTTAAGAGATCATGTAAAGATCCCAGGCTAATGAAGACTTCATGGGGGAGCATCTCTGTGGTTGAGTCATTGCCATAGAAACATTTGGGGGAGGAGTTGGCAAAATGATGACGCCCATGTCGGGGCGCCAGAAGTATTTCTGCACCCAGGCGCCTGTGACCCTAGGATCGTTCCTGACGCCCACCCCCCCTCCTGGTGCTTCTCCGGGCTCTCCCATGCCATCGGAGACCCGGAGAAACGATTTGCTGGTGCCCCATGGGTGGCATAGAGATGACCAGTCATCTCTATGATCATCGGAGGCCCGGGCGCGATGTTATGACGTCAAGCCCAGGTACCGGAATGTAAACAAAGCTGCAAAGCTGTGAATTTTTTTTTTCACGATTTCCAGCCTGGAGGAGGAATGTGAGGTCTTATTGACCCCGCCTCTCTCCATAAAGAGGACCTGTCGCGAACTATTCCTATTACAAGGGATGTTTACATTCCTTGTAATAGGAATAAAAATGATAAAAAAAAAAAAAAAGTGTAAAAATGTAATAAATTAAGTAAAATAGAAAAAATAATTATAAAAAAAAATGTAAACGCCCCTGCCCCCGCTAGCTCGCACTCAGAAGCGAAAGCACATGTAAGTCCCGCCCACATATGTAATCGCCGTTCAAAGCACCAATGTGAGGTAGATTTTTAAATACTGAAGTTTGGCGCCATTCCATGAGTGTGCGCAATTTTAAAGCGTGACATGTTAGGTATCTATTTACTCGGCGTAACATCATCTTTTACATTATACAAAAAAATTGGGCTAACTTTACTGTTTTGTTATTATTTAATTCATGAAACCGTCCCCCCCCCCCCCCCCAAAAAAGGCGTTTGAAAAATGATTGCGCAAATACCGTGCGAGATAAAAAGTTGCAATGACCGCCATTTTATTCCCTAGGGTGTCTGCTAAAAAAAACAAAAAACAAAACATATATAGTGTTTGAGGGTTCTGCGTAATTTTCTAGCAAAAGAATTATGATTTTTGCATGTAGGAGAGAAGTGCCAGAATAGGCCCGGTATGGAAGTGGTTAATGAGCATCATGGAAAGTGTAGTTCCAAAACATCTGGGGTGCCAAGGTTTCGGGAGTCCCCACTCTTTCTCAAGTTCACGGCTGTCATTTCTATGGTATCTCTGTGTAACACAATGAACTGACAACATAGGAAAGACAGTTGTGAACTTAAGGAAGGGTGGGAACTCCTGAAACTGTCATTCCCATGTTATCTTCATGTAATAAGAAGAACTGAAAATATAGGAATGACAGTTGTGAACTTAAGGAAGGGCGGAGATTCCCAAAAACTGTCATTCCTAGTTCATTGTGTTACTTGAAGATATTTTTTGATTGCATTTCAATCCCAGTCCCTTCTTGATTTTGGATTATATACACACAACATATATACTGTATTCATAGACTGTGTAGATATTTATGTAGCGATACCCCCAAAGGGACTGCTGAGAATAAATGGGATGGCATGTTACCTCATGGCTCGGGTGATATGTCTAGGGTGGATGATGCATACAGCAGCAGTAAAGGAATGTCCGCAAGGAGAATGTCTCTGTTATATGTGCTCTTTATTACCCAGCCGGGTAAAAACAGTGAACAGGTGATGGAAAGGACAGATGGAGGTTGGAAGGAGAACAGCAGATTCAGACGTTCAATATGGAAACAGTCCTGCTTCCGACAACACTTAGATTTCTTCACCACTCCAGTCGGAGTGGGTATAGCGTACCTGGACAGGCCTCTCTCACCGACCTGGAGCCAGAGTATCACTCGGAACTTAGGAAGATGTCCCTGCCACAGACTCTTCTAGAATGAACTCAGGGAGACGCCTCTGCCACAGGCCTTCTCTGAATGCAGTTACAGAGGTAGCCCTCTTTTTCTTAAACGTCACCCAGGTACCGACTGAAAGGATTAAATCCTTCAGTGTCCGGTTACCTGGATCCCCGGTGGTTCGTCAGAATCCTGTTGGACCGCCAGCCTCTCGTTGGCGCTCCTCAGATGGACTCCCCACCGAACAACTACACTTGCTTGGGATCTTCAAAAGTGGGATCACCGAGTCCCCATCCTGCTCGGATGTTCCGGACCAACATGGCCCAGAAACCAGGAACACCGTGTAGCACACACGCCCCGGCCAGGTAGGCCATAACGCTAGGGGCGCGGTGATGTGGTCACCCTAAAGGTGGGTGCCACACTCGAAGAAGAAGACCCCAGACCAATGGCGTCTGTTCCATATGTACCTTCTCCCAGCAGGCCCAGCAAGGCCCAAGCCTCCTGATTGGCTGCTGGGAAAAGCACCCAAGTCCCGACTCCACTGCTGCCACCTACCGTGCCGGGGTGGAACAACACCCCAGGTACAACAGAATGAGCACCACAGCACAGCCGAGCTGATACAGAGACCCCAAATGAATAATCACAATTGGAAAATCAGAGTCACTTACTCTGATTATCCCTTAAATTTCACTAGCACCGGTACTTGGAAGTACACAGGCGCTACATTTATATATATATATATAGTTTTCCTTTGAAGACCTGTAGTTTACCGACAGCCAGTGAGATCCTCTTCTGAAAACTGAACCATACCTAATGAGGCCGCAGTAGCCCTTGCCGAAACGCCCAACCCCCATTTTCCGAGTGACATTTTGGCAAAGTCTATTTTTAAGCGACAGCTTTGAAATATTTCAAAGGCACTTTAGATGTTCAGCCCAAGCAGCGAGGAGAAGTGAGGGGGTATCGGTGAGAGTGGGGGGAGGGGGGCTCGAGCAGCCGCACCAAACAATGGCTGACATAACATTTCTCCAATTCCGGAGGCTTCCTACCAAGTTTATTATAGAAAATCTCAAATACTTTTAGAACTTAAATCTTTTTTTTTTCTTTCTCTCTCTCTCCTTTCCTCTTCCCTGTTCAGATTAGGAAATGAAAATCTTGTGGCATCAAAACAGCCAAATAAGTTTTTCAGTAACTGCAGCTCTATATTCATGTGGAGTCCAGCCGGATTTCACCTATAAAAGGATTCCGGCACTCTGAAGGGTCAAATGCAGATCTTAGATCTAGTGTGTGTGAGCACTTTGGTGATGGGCGTGGGCAACTTCAAACACACTGATGGAAGAGGATTTTGTTTCTTAATGTTGTATAAAGTCGTTTTATTAATATAAAGTGGGGGTGATTTACTAAAACTGGAGAGTGAAAAATCTGGTGCAGCTCTGCATTGTAACCAATCAGCTTCCATGTTTGATTGTCAAAGCTTATTGAACAAGCTGAAGTTAGAAGCTGATTGCAGTGGCGGCTGGTGCTCAAATTTTTTGGGGGGCGCAAACAAACTAAAATAACATCAATTGCAGCCTCACTGTGCCCACCAATTGCAGCCTCACTGTGCCCACCAATTGCAGCCTCACTGTGCCCACCAATTGCAGCCTCCCTGTGCCCATTAATTGCAGCCTCACTATGCCCACCATGTGCAGCCACTGTGCCCATCAATGGCTGCCTCTGTGCCATCAAATGCAACCATTGTACCCATAAATTGCCGCCACTGTGCCATCAAATGCAGCTACTGTACCCATCAATTGTTGTCAGTGTGCCCATCAATTGCCACTACTGCAATTGCTGCCAGTGTGCCCACC
>CM056057.1:203959709-204224709 GCA_029574335.1 Rana kukunoris
TGCGCGCTCGCGACCCGCTCTGAAGCTCCGTGACTGCGCCCGTGGGACCCGTGGACCCGATCGCCGCCGGTGTCCCGCGATCGGTCACAGGAGCTGAAGAACTGGGAGAGGTGAGTGTAAACACAGCTTCACCGTTCTTCACTGTGGCAATGTCACTGATTGTCTGTTCCCTGATATAGGGAACGACGATCAGTGATGTCACGCCTACAGCCACGCCCCCCTACAGTAAGAATCACTCCCTTAGGGGCACACTTAAAGCGGATGGTTCACCTTAAATAAATATTAAAAGCCAGCAGCAACAAATACTGCAGCTGCTGACTTTTAATATTAGGACACTTACCTGTCCTGGAGTCCAGCGGCGTCCGCAGCAGAGGATGAGCGATCGCTCATCACCCTGCTGCTCCCCCCTCCATCCACGGCGAGGGAACCAGGAAGTGAAGCGCTCCGGCTTCACTGCCCGGTTCCCTACGGCGCATGCGCGAGTCGCACTGCGCCCGCGATTGGCTCCCGCTGTGTGCTGGGAGCTGAGAGTTCCCAGCACACAACGGGAAAAGCCCGTCTTTTGCCCGAGACTGCGGGCCGGAAGTGGGTGCAAATACCTGTCTTTAGACAGGTATCTGCACCCCCCTCCCCCCTGAAAGGTGTCAAATGTGACACCGGAGGGGGGGAGGGTTCCGATCAGCGGATCTTCACTTTAGGGTGGAGATCCGCTTTAACCCTTCCCCGCCCCCTAGTGGTTAATTCCTTCACTGCCATTGTCATTTTCACAGTAATTAGTGCACTTTTATAGCACTTTTTGCTGTGAAAATTACAATGGTCCCAAAAATGTGTCCGCCATAATGTCGCAGTCACAAAAAAAATCGCTGATCGCCGCCATTAGTAGTAAAAAAAAAAAAATGTATAAAAATGCTATAAAACTATCCCCTATTTTGTAAACGCAATCAATTTTCTGCAAACCAATCGATAAACGCTTATTGCGATTTTTTTTTAACAAAAATATGTAGAAGAATACGTATCGACCTAAACTGGGGACAAAAAAAAAATGTTATACATTTTTTGGGAATATTTATTATAGCAAAAAGTAAAAAATATTGCATTTTTTTTCAAACATTTTTGGTAAAAAAAAATACGCAGTAAGCGTTTATTCATTGGTTTGCGCAAAAGTTATAACGTCTACAAAATAGGAGATATTTTATGGCGTTTTTTTATTAATATTTTTTATTTTTTACTAGTAATGGTGGTGATCAGCGATTTTTATCGATTTTTATCGTGATTGCAACATTATGGCGGACACATCGGACACTTTTGGCGCTCTTTTGGGACCATTCACATTTATACAGCCATCAGTGTTATAAAAAAGCACTGATTACTGTGTAAGTGAAGGGGTTTACCACTAGGGGTTTAGGAAGGTGTTGAGTGTGTCCTAGGGAGTGATTCTAACGGTTAGGGGGCGTGGCTATGAATAACTTGTCCCTGATCGCTTCTCCCGATGAGAGGGAGCGGACGATCAGTGACATGTCACTAGGAAGAACGGGGAGATGTTGTGTTTACACTGACATCTCCCCGTTTCTTCAGCTCTGTGTTGCGATCGCGGGACACCGGCGGACATCGAGTCCACATGTCCCGCGGGCACGATCGCGGAGCTCGCCCAGGGTAGCACGCGCCGCTGGCGGCAAATTTAAAGGGACGTACATTTGCCTGTCTGTGCCATTCTGTCGACGTATAAATTCATGCGGCAAGCGGATAAAATCTCACATCTTGGTAGAGTAACTCTTCCTCTAAGGTCATTTTCCTTCTTTTTTATTGCAGTTGAGCAATGGATTCCCAGCAGAAGCAACTTGCCACTATTGAGTTCTAGATGAAGGAGGGGCGTAGGCTGTCTGGCATCCACAGAAGGCTACAGAATGTTTGCGGAGATGAGACCATTGACAAGAGCAATGTCTTGCCATTGGTGACTCTCGTCCATGGTGACATCTCCGTAATCATTCTGTAGCCTTCTGTCTGGCAACCTGCACTCCTCCTCCATCAAGAACTCAACGAGGTCACATTGCTTCTGCTTGGAATAAGTTATGTACCTGCAATGAAAAAGAAATACGAAAAGTTTTTATCAACAGAGTTCCTTCATAGACCCTGGCTTGCACCTTCAGTTAATTGGACACTGGCAAGCTTTTGAAGACATGCCCCCTGCGCATCTTCCCTGTAACCTTTACCCCACTCCATGAGTTCTCAGTTATTTGCTACTGCAAGGTGATGGACAACTTCTCTCTTGCAAAGAAATCACTCTGAAGGTAGAACTAAGAGCCAGTTCACACAGCCGCGGCACGACTTCAGAGGCGGCCTGCAAAACAACTTCTGTATAGAAGTCAATGCAGGTGGCACCGAGCCGCCCCCGAAGGCGTACAGGAACCTCTTTCTAAGTCTATTAGAACGGTTCCATTGCATGAAATGGGACGCGACTCGCCCGCCTGACGAGTCGCCCCAGTGTGAACCGGCTCTAAAGGCAAAACCATTTTTTTTATCTGCTGATTAGGCATCATCCAAAGGCAGGTTAACTCTTCAGTAAGACACAGATCTGAATTGGAGGGGAAGGGGCGCAAATAGGTGGAAGGGGCGCTAAATATTTTGTGTGGTGGAAAACTAACGTCAATCCCAGGAAGGGAAGGCGGTAGACCTTACCTTAGAAGGCAGGGGAAGGAAGAGCCAAGGGCCGTTGCTTCTGCTCCCGTCTGAACCGAAAGTGTGTCCTGAGACCCGATTGGCCAAGGAGTCCTAAGACTCCTTGGCCAATTGGGTCTCAGGACCCGCTTCCTGATTGGCCGCAAGTAGAATCAGGAAGACGATAGCTAATATTCATTTTCTATTGTCACACAACTGGGTGGGCTCAGGGCGCAGTGCTCTGCGCCCCGAGCCCACCCTTTTTTAAGCCAATTAGAGCTTCAGGCTCTAATCATGTGCTTAAAAGATAAATAAAAACACTGGAATACATGCGTCCGGCACCCTGCATGTACAGTAGGTGCCGCCATTTTTGTTTGTTTCCAGCACGATAGGATTGCGCTGGAAACCGGTGATGCGAGGCTGCGAGAATCCATTGGGGGTGGCGCGCGTGAGGAGCGGCATAGCTCGGCACTGGCTCCCGTAACGGGGATTGCGAGTGTTAAGCTCGCCACTAGTAGAGGCGAGATTGACACAATATCGGCGGCAGTTACTGTAGTTAAGGGGGCTGGGCGCATGGATTAGGGGAGCAGCACCACTGTGCCCCTTATGTATGGGCCGCCCCTGCTTTTTGTACTACCACTACTATCCTCCGCTCTCTGGATTCTCGCACCCTGCTCTTGCTGGAAACAAAACGATTAAGAAACAACAGAAACTGGCAAGCCATTCAGATTACCCCCCCCCTCGGCAATCAAGTTTCCTCATTGTAACATAAGCCGTAAAAGAACTTGTGAACAATCAGAAAGTTGTTTTTGCAAATCACATTACAATTATCCTGAATGCATTAGCATTTAATGAGGCCGGCACTGGACATCGTGGAGCCACGAACTCGCAAATATGTTCAGGCCGCTATCTGAGACTTGTAACAGGAAGCTTGTAAAAACATTTTTAGAAGAACTGGATAACTATCCTCCTCACTACTATCGGGCAACCCGGGTTATTTTTCCTCTATATTCACAGATAGACAGCATCATCTTTTTATTAATAACGCCGTATTTAGGTTGCTTGTATTTTCCTTCCCGCAAGACCCTCTTGGTATGTTTCATAGGCGAGCTACCGCTGTCAGAATGTCTAATGAGCTGATTCACTAAAGGATATGAGATCGGCTTAAGTATTGTGGTTAGCCAGTGATAGATGGCTGTTTAGTGTTTCTGGGAATCATTATGAAGACTCATAAATGATATGATCTGATACGTTATGCGAAATGGAGAACCATAGTCTAAGGCTTTAACACTAATCATACTATTGAATATTAATTTAGGTTACTATTTTTTAACCAGTGTTCTTTTTTCTTTTTTTAGTTTGTGTGTGTTCTATTTTTTTAACTTATCTTTTATTTCTATGGGCCAGATTTAGGTAGAGTTACTCTGGAGTATCAGTGATACTCCAGCCTAACTCTCACTTTGAGCTGGCGTTTCTGTTTTCTGTAAGCAGAAAACAAGAAACGCCGGGTTGGAGTTCCTATACGAGCGGCGTAATTGTATTTCGACGTCGTATCGGTACTGAAATTTAAAAAATGGCGCTCGGGGCGTTCCCGCTAATTAACGCCGAGAATATGTTAATCAGCGAGAATCGGCAATTCACGATCGTACTCGGGGCCCGATGCAGTGACTTTCCGACGTTTCCGTAAGAGATACGCGGCGTAAAGAAAAACATGCCCCCTAGGTGGAGTATCCTATGTTAAGTATGGCCGTCGTCATCGTGTCGAATTTAAAAATGTTTGCGTAGTTTGCGTAAAACGTCCGTGAATGGGGATTGACGTCATTGACGTTCACTGACAGAATTTGGAGCATGCGCAATGACAGTCGACGCATGCGCAGTACGTTCGCCGTGGGATTGCGCCTATATTAAATAATACACGCCCCCTACCCGCCCAATTTGAATTCCGCCGGCTCATTTTCGCTACGCCGCCGCAACTTTAGAAGCAAGTGCTATGTGAATACAGTACTTGCTCCTAAAGTTTCGGCGGAGTAACGTAAATGAGAAACGTTACTCCAAAATAAAGATTCGCCCATCTACCTGAATCTGGCCCTATATCTTTATTTAATTTGACTTAAGACATTAACACTATTTATTTTATGGAATCTGGATTTCATTTACTTTTTTTCAATACTATTTATTGAAAAAATTAAGTTACCTTTTTTTAACTAGTGTTATCTGTATTTATTTATCTAGCATTTCATTATTTTACCTATCATTTTTTTTATTTTTTTATCTATTGTTAAGGCTATTTATTTTACGGAATCTAGATTTCATTTACCATTTTTCAATACTATTGAGTGTTAATTTAGGTTACTATTTTTTAACCATTGTTCATTTATTTTTTTAACTTCCATTTTATTTGTATTTATATATCTTTATTTATTTTTACTTAAGACATTAACACTATTTTATGGCATCTGGATTTCATTTACTTTTTTTCAATACTATTGAACAAAACACTTCAGTTACTTTTTTTTCACTAGTATTAGCTGTATTTATTTTATTTATCTAGCATTTAATTATTTTACCTATCATTTTTTTTTTTTATCTATCGTTAAGGCTATTTAATTTATGGAATCTAGATTTCATTTTTTTTTTCAATACTATTGAATATTTACCGCACCTTTACCCTCTGCACACATAGCTTCCACTGTAGCGCAGGAATAACTATTTTACCCAACTTTTAAATATTAATTTAGGTTACTATTTTTTAACCAGTGTTAATTTCTTTTTGTTTATGTATATGTTCTATTTGTTTTTTTACTTATCTTTTATTTTTATTTCTATATCTTTATTTATTTTTACTTAAGACCAATTATTTTATGGAATCTGGATTTACTTTTTTTCAATACTATTGAGCGAAAAATTCCGTTAAGGCTATTTATTTTATGGAATCTAGATTTCATTCACCATTTTTCAATACTATTGAGTATTAATTTAGGTTACTATTTTTTAACCATTGGTCATTTATTTTTTGTTAATGTATGTGTTCTATTTTTTTGTTAACTTCTATTTTATTTGTATTTCTATATCTTTATTTATTTTATAGACATTAACACTATTTTATAGAATCTGGATTTCATTTACTATTTTTCAATACTATTGAATATTAATTTAGGTTACTAAAAACAACGAGCGCTCAGAGGCGATTCAGTTTGCATGTGCAGCGCTATATACATTTTTCACTCACTCACTCACTAATTTTTAAACCGTGTTTCTTTTTGTTTATGTTCTATTTTTTTTTTTTTTTACTTTTATTTTTATTTCTATATCTTTATTTATTTTTACTTAAAACATTAACTCTATTTATTTTATTGAATCTCGATTTTAATTTACTAGTCTTCAACACTATTACTATTTTTAACTAGTATTATTTGTATTTATTTTATTTATCTAGCATTTCATTATTTTATCTACCATTTAATAAATTTATCTAGCATTTTTTTTTTTTTTTTATCCTTTTATTTCTATTAATACTCTTTATCCTATTGAATCTGAATTTCATGTACTATTTTTTTTTTAACCTATTTTTTCCAATGAATTGTTAACACCATTATCATGTTACTATGTCATGGCATAGGTCACATGACCAGCAAGGCACTTCTGTTGTCAAAAGCTGTTTTGTAGGACGGAAAAGCTGATGCGTCTTATGAGCGGGGATAAGTTGATTCACAAAACGGGCCCATCAGCGAATTGCAAATGTCGCAACTGAATATATGCATGGAAATCAGTTAGTCTGCGGAGAAACAAGCATTGAGAATGCGCATCATAGAGTAGTATCTTGCTAGAAGCATAACGACATCACCGTTCCCCGCAGGGAGCAACAAAGGAAGCGTCCCCTCATACACATGCTAATTTCATTGGAAGTCAGCTTTTTAATATTGTGGTCTTGTTTCGCCTTATCACTTTAATTTAACCACTAGCCGACCAGCCACCACAGTTATACGGCGGCAGGCCGGCTCTGCTGCGCAAAATCACGTAGCTATATGTCATTTTGCATTCCAGCCATTAGGGGTGCGCCCCCTGCTCGCCCCTGGTGCGCGCCCCCTACTCGCCCCTGGTGCGCGCCCCCTGCTCGCCCCTGGTGCGCGCCCCCTGCTCGCCCCTGGTGCGCGCCCCCTGCTCGCCCCTGGTGCGCGCCCCTGGTGCTCGCCCCTGGTGCTCGCCCCTGGTGCTCGCCCCTGGTGCTCGCCCCTGGTGCTCGCCCCCTGCTCGCCCCTTGTGCTCGCCCCCTGCTCGCCCCTTGTGCTCGCCCCCTGCTCGCCCCTTGTGCTCGCCCCTTGTGCGCGCCCCCTGCGCTCGCCCCTGGAGCGCGCCCCCTGCTCGCCCCTGGAGCGCGCCCCCTGCTCGCCCCTGGTGCGCGCCCCCTGCTCGCCCCTGGTGCGCGCCCCCTGCTCGCCCCTGGTGCGCGCCCCCTGCTCGCCCCTGGTGCGCGCCCCCTGCTCGCCCCTGGTGCTCGCCCCTGTTGCTCGCCCCCTGCTCGCCCCTTGTGCTCGCCCCCTGCTCGCCCCCTGCTCGCCCCCTGCTCGCCCCTTGTGCTCGCCCCTTGTGCGCGCCCCCTGCTCGCCCCTTGTGCTCGCCCCTTGTGCGCGCCCCCTGCTCGCCCCTTGTGCGCCCTCCCTGCTCGCCCCTTGTGCGCGCCCCCTGCTCGCCCCTTGTGCGCGCCCCCTGCTCGCCCCTGGTGCGCGCCCCCTGCTCGCCCCTGGTGCGCGCCCCCTGCTCGCCCACTGCTCGCCCCTGGTGCTTGCCCCCCGCTCGCCCCCCGGTTTTTCGCCCCTTGCTCGCCCCTGGTGCGCGATGCTTGTGATTACCGCCGGACACCCGCGATTGCTTGTTACAGAGCGAGAACCGGGAACTGTGTGTGTAAACACACAGCTCCCGGTCCTGTCAGGGGGATAAATGCCTGATCATCTGTTAATACAATGTATGAACAGCGATCTGTCATTTCCCCTAGTCATTCCACCCCCCTACAGTTAGAACACGCCCAGGGAATATACTGAACCCCTTCCCCGCCCCCTAGTGTTAACCCCTTCCCTGCCAGTGTTATTTTTACAGTAATCAATGCATTTTTATAGCACTGATCGCTATAAAAATGCCAGTGGTCCCAAAAATGTGTCAAAAGTTTCCAAAGTGTCTGCCATAAGGTCTCAGTATCGATAAAAATCGCTGATCGCCGCCATTACTAGTAAAAAAAAAAAAAAAATTAAAAAAAATGCCATAAAACTACCCCCTATTTTGTAGATGCTATAACTTTTGTGCAAACCAATCAATAAGCGCTTATTGCGATTTTTTTTTTAAACGAAAATATGTAGAAGAACACGTATCGGCCTAAACTGAGGGAAAAAAATTTTCTTTTATATATATTTTGTGGGGATATTTATTACAGCAAAAAGTAAAAAAATATTCATTTTTTTTCAAAATTTACGCTCTATTTTTGTTTATAGCACAAAACATAAAAACCGCAGAGGTGACCAAATACCACCAAAAGAAAGCTCTATTTGTGGGGAAAAAAAGGACGCCAATTTTGTTTGGGAGCCACGTCGCACGACCGCGCAATTGCCAGTTAAATTGACGCAGTGCCGAATCGCGAAAAGTGGCCTGGTCAATGACCAGCAAAATGGTCCGGGGCTGAAGTGGTTAATAAAAAATAAAATCATTTTTTTTCATAACCTTGCTTCATAGGTTGCCGAGTCCCCTTTAATCTAATGCTTATCCCTGCACTCAAAACACGATTACATTAGATACCTTATGATTATACTGCTACTAAAAGTAATATTATAGGAATAAAAACAGTCTAGTAATCTGGTATAATCAAGTTCTTTTTTTTTCAGCATCGCCAAACATAAAATTAGCATTGCAGAAACCTTAATGCCTTGTAATTTTAATACAACGGCCAATTCTTTGAAATGGTACTTTCACTCACATGCACTATCAGATCTTTTTATCTTTTAATTAGTACACACGGAAAATAGTTTTACAAAAAATGTCTCGACTCCTCCATAGCAATAATAATAAAAGTAATAACAACTTATGAGTTATTGGATAGGTTCATATATTTTTTTTTTAATAAAACCTGCTGCATTCATTTTTTATTTTTTTTATTTTACCCTGGGTAGTTTTTAATATTGCAACGTACTGTATTTTATTAGTGAATGTTATTTAGAAATGCTATGAACATAGCAGGTAGCTCTAGCTGTGGTTGTGTGCAGCATTGAATTCATCAATGCGAAGGAATTTGTCATCCTCACAATTCATTAAATAAGGGAGGAGTTATGCAAATGCCTGCCCAATGACCGGGCCACTTTTTGCGATTTGGCACTGCGGCGCTTTAACTGACATTTGCGCGGTCGTGCAACGTGGCTCCCAAACAGGGGCGGACTGACCATCCGTGCACTCGGGCACTGCCCAAGGGCCCCATGCCACTAGGGAGCCCCAATCAGGCTTGCCAGTAAAACCAGGGACAGTATGTAAAAATCTCAGTTTTTTTTTTTACATCTGTCCCTGAAATAATATGTATGTGTATACTGTGTGTTTATATGTATGTGTATACTTTGTGTGTATATTTTGTGTGTATACTGTGTGTGTCTGTGTATGTGTGTGTGTCTGTGTATGTATACTGTGTGTGTCTGTGTATGTATACTGTATACTGTGTGTGTGTGTGTCTGTGTATGTATACTGTGTGTGTATATTGTGTGTGTGTGTATCCTGTGTATGTATACTGTATGTGTGTATACTGTGTATGTATACTGTGTGTGTATATTGTGTGTGTGCGTATACTGTATATGTATACTGTATGTCTGTGTGTATACTGTGTATGTGTATACTGTGTGGCCCCATAATCTATTGCCTGAGGTCCCTATAATCTCCTATTGCCCGGGGCCCCATAATATCCTATTGCCCGGGGGTCCCATAATATCCTATTGCCCGGGGGTCCCATAATATCCTATTGCCCGGGGGTCCCATAATATCCTATTGCCCGGGGCCCCATAATATCCTATTGCCCGGGGCCCCATAATATCCTATTGCCCGGGGGTCCCATAATATCCTATTGCCCGGGGGTCCCATAATATCCTATTGCCCGGGGGTCCCATAATCTCCTATTGCCCAGGGGTCCCATAATATCCTATTGCCCAGGGGTCCCATAATATCCTATTGCCCGGGGGTCCCATAATATCCTATTGCCCGGGGGTCCCATAATATCCTATTGCCCGGGGGTCCCATAATCTCCTATTGCCCGGGGGTCCCATAATCTCCTATTGCCCGGGGGTCCCATAATCTCCTATTGCCTGGGGGTCCCATAATCTCCTATTGCCTGGGGGTCCCATAATCTCCTATTGCCTGGGGGTCCCATAATCTCCTATTGCCCGGGGGTCCCATAATCTCCTATTGCCCGGGGGTCCCATAATCTCCTATTGCCCGGGGGTCCCATAATCTCCTATTGCCCGGGGGTCCCATAATCTCCTATTGCCCGGGGGTCCCATAATCTCCTATTGCCCGGGGGTCCCATAATCTCCTATTGCCCGGGGGTCCCATAATCTCCTATTGCCCGGGGGTCCCATAATCTCCTATTGCCCGGGGGTCCCATAATCTCCTATTGCCCGGGGGTCCCATAATCTCCTATTGCCCGGGGGTCCCATAATCTCCTATTGCCCGGGGGTCCCATAATCTCCTATTGCCCGGGGGTCCCATAATCTCCTATTGCCCGGGGGTCCCATAATCTCCTATTGCCCGGGGGTCCCATAATCTCCTATTGCCCGGGGTCCCATAATCTCCTATTGCCCGGGGGTCCCATAATCTCCTATTGCCCGGGGGTCCCATAATCTCCTATTGCCCGGGGGTCCCATAATCTCCTATTGCCCGGGGGCCCCATAATCTCCTATTGCCCGGGGGTCCCATAATCTCCTATTGCCCGGGGGCCCCATAATCTCCTATTGCCCGGGGGCCCCATAATCTCCTATTGCCCGGGGGTCCCATATTCTCCTATTGCCCGGGGGTCCCATATTCTACTATTGCCCGGGGGTCCCATAATCTCCTATTGCCCGGGGGTCCCATAATCTCCTATTGCCCGGGGGTCCCATAATCTCCTATTGCCCGGGGGCCCCATAATCTCCTATTGCCCGGGGGCCCCATAATCTCCTATTGCCCGGGGGCCCCATAATCTCCTATTGCCCGGGGGCCCCATAATCTCCTATTGCCCGGGGGCCCCATAATCTCCTATTGTCCGGGGGTCCCATAATCTCCTATTGCCCGGGGGTCCCATAATCTCCTATTGCCCGGGGGTCCCATAATCTCCTATTGCCCGGGGGTCCCATAATCTCCTATTGCCCGGGGGTCCCATAATCTCCTATTGCCCGGGGGTCCCATAATCTCCTATTGCCCGGGGGTCCCATAATCTCCTATTGCCCGGGGGTCCCATAATCTCCTATTGCCCGGGGGTCCCATAATCTCCTATTGCCCGGGGGTCCCATAATCTCCTATTGCCCGGGGGTCCCATAATCTCCTATTGCCCGGGGGTCCCATAATCTCCTATTGCCCGGGGGCCCCATAATCTCCTATTGCCCGGGGGCCCCATAATCTCCTATTGCCCGGGGGCCCCATGAGTTGTCAGTCCGCTCCTGCTCCCAAACAAAATCGGCATCCTTTTTTTCCCACAAATAGAGCTTTCTTTTGGTAGTATTTGATCACATCTGCGGTTTTTATTTTTTGCGCCATAAACAAAAATAGAGCGACAATTTTGAACAAAAAAGCTATATTTTTTGCTATAATAAATATCCCCAAAAATATAAAAAAAAAAATAATTATTCCTCAGTTTAGGCCGATACGCATTCTTCTACATATTTTTGGTAAAATAAATCGCAATATTGATTGGTTTGCGCAAAAGTTATAGCGTCTACAAAATAGGGGATAGTTTTATGGCATTTTTATTAATATTTTTTTTTTTTTTACTAGTAATGGCGGAGATCATCGATTTTTATCATGACTGCGACATTATGGTGGACACATCGGACACTTTTGATGCTATTTTATACATTATATTTTATACAGCGATCAGTGATAGAAAAATGCACCGATTACTGTATAAATGTGAATGGCAGGAAAGGGGTTAAACACAAGGGGGATATCAAGGGGTTAAGCGTGTTCTACTGAGTCAATCTAACTATGTGGGGGTGGGGCTTACTGTGACACAACACTGATGACTGCTCCTGATGAGTCTATCTATGCTCTATGGTAAATAGAGAGTGACAGGAGAGGGGGGGGGGGGGGGCGCTTCTGCGCCTCTACTTCTGGTTATCAAACTCATGAAGGACGATTTTTGAACAGCCTAGTTATGGCAAATTTTGCCACCGTGCCCCAAGTGCTGCCATTGTGCTTATCAAACTCATGAAGGACGCTTCTTAAACAGCCTAGTTATGGCACCCGCCACAGCCACTTGATAAAGTTCTCCGAAGTTCTTTTCAAAAACATTTGAAAATCTATGGATCTTTCGGAAGGATTCTAAATGTAACGTCGCCACCCCTTAGACTTCCTTTGTCTGGCAAAAAAAATCAATTCCAGCCACTGTGCCCAAAAATGGCAGCCACTGTGCCCATTAAACACAGCCACTATGCCCATCAATCGCTGCTAGTGTACCCATCAATTGCTGCCACTGTGCCCATCAAATGCCGCCACTGTGCCCATCAAATGCCGCCACTGGGCCCATCAAATGCCGCCACTGTGCCCATCAAATGCCGCCACTGTGCCCATCAAATGCCGCCACTGTGCCCATCAAATGCCGCCACTGTGCCCATCAAATGCCGCCACTGTGCCCATCAAATGCAGCCACTGTGCCCATCAAATGCAGCCACTGTGCCCATCAAATGCAGCCACTGTGCCCATCAAATGCAGCCACTGTGCCCATCAAAAATCAAATGCAGCCACTGTGCCCGTCAAAGGCAGCCACTGTGCCCATTAAACGCATCCACTGTGCCCCAAATATTGTCACTATAATGTCCCAAGTGTTGCCACTGAACATTGGCAGCACGTGGGGCACAGTGGCAACATTTGCCATAACTAGGACTGTTCAAAAAGCGTCCTTCATGAGTTTGATAACCAGAAGCAGAGGTGCAGAAGCGTCACCCCCCCCCTCCCCCCTCCTGTCACTCTCTAATTACCATAGATAGATTCTTTAGGAGCAGTCATCAGTGTTGTGTCACAGTAAGCCCCACCCCCACATAGTTAAATTCACTCAGTAGGACATGCTTAACCCCTTGATATCCCCCTAGTGTCTAACCCTTCCCTTCCATTCTCATTTATAAAGTAATCGGTGCATTTTTCTATCACTGATCGCTGTATAAATGTGATTGGTCTCAAAATAGCATCAAAAGTGTCGGATGATGCTGCCACTGGGCCTATCAAACGCACAAAGGACGCTTCTTGAACAGCCTAGTTATGGCACCCGCCGCAGCCACTTGATAAAGTTCTCACAAGTTATTTTCAAAAACATTTGAAAATCTCTGGATCTTTCAGAAGGATTCTAAATGTAACATGCGCCCCCCCCCCCCCCCCCCAGACTTTCTTTCCGTGTTTCAGATTCTAAATATCCACTTTCAGATTTACAGTCAGGAAAAAGCCGCGCTGAAAGTAAAGCCTAAATAAACCGCAAGATAAACAGAGCTTATTACATTTGGGCAAAGCTTGAATAATCGGCGAGTTTGAAATGTCAGTTTAAGTGAGGCCACACCGCCTAGAAATGGAGATAATTCACATTGTACAAGCGGCGCCCCCAGAGTTCTAAAAATTCCAGCCAGGCACAGGTGTTTAGCAAAGAGAGAAAAAAAAGAAAATTTTCACTTGTCCTAAATTTCTTTTTGTGTGTTTTTATTTTATTTTTATTGGCAGCATATATAATCTTCAATCATTTTTCTTTCCCGGGCAGTTTGTACTCCGCCGCCAAATGCCACTTACTGTTTGTACTTAGTCAGTTTTCTCTGTAAGTTTTACATACCGTATATACTCGAGTATAAGCCGAGTTTTCAGCACATTTTTGTTTCCGGCTGTAGGTCCCCTGGAACCCAAACTTGGCACACATGTGGCCCCACTTTTCCTCTACAAGTGTGCAAAGTTTGTTGTCCGGGGGATCTACAGCCGGGGAGCACCGTTTTTTCAAACCCGGGCACCCCTTCCGTAGACTCCCATGTTAAACGTCAGTCTAGTCATGGGCACAGTGAGGCATGGACACAGTGAGGCCTGGGCACAGTGAGGCCTGGGCACAGTGAGGCCTGGGCACAGTGAGGCCTGGGCACCAGGGATGCATTTAGGTTTTGTGCTGCCCTAGGCCTGACTAAACTCGTGCACCCCCTAATTTAAATATGACCCACCCCTTCCTGTCAGGGCCACACCCCTTGCGGTTTAAGACCTACCCTGAAATGTTAAAGTGGGGACACTAGTTCTGATGGCCGGGGGGGGGGGGGGGGCAATGTATTCCCTTAATTTGCATAGATTTCCTCTCACTTCCTCTTTGGCTATGGGCAGGAAGTGAAGGGAAATCTCTGCAATGGAACAGGGATGGTAAAAAATTTGAAGCGAAGCCCCCACCCCCTCCACAGTTGCAGAATGCCAACCGCCCACATACTGGAAGCGGTGCAGCCGATTTATGGGGGTGCTAACCTAATTTGCCTAACAGTGTAGTGCAAACCGGCGGGGACACTGTCCGTGCTGCCCCCTGCAAAGTGCTTCCCTAGGCCTGGGCCTTGTTGGCCTAGGCCAGGATACAGCATTGATGGGCACAGTGAGGCATGGGCACAGTGAGGCTTGGGCACAGTGAGGCATGGACAGTTAGTAAACAAAGGATATCGGCTAAACTCCAAACCGAAGGCTAACTACGAACAACCAAACAAATGATAGACAATTACAGAAGCAAAATTTAGCAAAAATATAGAGATAAAATACAACAGAGACCGAAAAGAAGTTCCTTTCTATATAATATTTAGTAGTCACTGGTATTAATTGCCAAATAAAAAAGTTTCCATTTTTATTTTCAATAAGTTAATTAACTTGCTCTTTTTATTTACTATGCTTTTATTTTAATTATTGCACCAAAGAAGGATGTCAAAATCATATAATCCACTCCTGTTCTGGATCACTTGTAGGTAATTAAAAGTCTTCCAGTGAAGTGGCACTAAGTGATTGGGTAGCATGTCTGCGGAATGCAATTAGGAAGTTTGAGAACACTCTCTACTTTGTATCACCGACTGATGTATCCTCTTCTAAACTGTTAAAGGAGACCCATGCTGAGAGGAACATGGAGGCTGAAACTGAGGAGCTCTCCTTTTGAAAATATCAGTTGCCTGGCTGTCGTTCGTGTTTTCAATACATTTTTATTGATTTTTTTTTTTACCAAATACAAAAACTTTTACATTTATACATAATTCCTTTTAAAATTCACATTATTTCCATTAATAATTTTATATACCAAATCTTAATGAATCTCTATTAGTTACTTTTTCCTGAATGATCATTTTTTTTTATCCAACAAAATTTTATTTAGTTTACAGAGGTACACGGCATGAATATTCCCCCTAACATTCCTTAATGATCATTAATCTACATATGCTCCTATTGTCTTCTATATCCATTCATATTTCTCATAAAAAAATCAAATACAATTATAAACTCCTTTCTCTTTATCCCCACTCTCCCCCTTATTTTTCTCCCGTTTTCCGTTTCCTTTACCTTTCGTATATCTCCTGATTTTCATATACTGTATATGTATTCTTTCATTGCTTCCGAGAGCTGTAATTCATCCAATTTTTGCCATATTTCTGGCATTTGACTATTTATATATCCTTCTTCTCTTACCTGTTTTTTCATGTATTGTATATCGTTCAATTCACATATCCAGTCTGCTATATTTGGGCTTTTATTTACTCTCCACTTACAAGCTATTATTGTTCTAGCAATGCTGAGATTTCTCTGACTTTTCTGATCTCCTTTATGTCTTCTAGTTCCTTTTATTACATTCTCCATTATGTGGCAGGTGGTTGTTACTAGATACTAAGATCCACCATATTACCCTGCTGACAGACGTCCATATACACCAGGGGTCTCCATACTTTTTAAGCAAAGGGCCAGTTTACGGTCTTTCAGAATTCAGGGGGGCCGGATTCTGACCACTCAGGGTAGAAAATGCCCCAAGGGCTGAGCATCAGTAAGAATAAACATGGCCCCAGTGTTGGTGACTAGGAAGAATAGTGCTCCATCATTGCTATTAATCTAAGAAATGGTTCCCCATTGTTGGTTCCATTGGGAGGAATAGTGCCTCATATCATTGGGAACAATACTCCCCCAAGGGCCGGATGAAGGCTAGCAAAGGGCCACACCTGGCCCTCAGGCCACAGTTTGGAGACCCCTGATATATAGTAAAACCTTGGTTTGCAAGCATAATTCAGGCCACTTTTTGCGATTCAAGGCTGGGATCTTAAAGGGGACGTACATGTATGCCCTTGTGCCCAGCCATGCCATTATGTCGACGTATGTGGCGGTCCTCAAGCGGTTAAATGTAACCATATTGCTACACTTAGAGCCGGTTCACCCATGGGCAACCCGACTTACAGCGCGACTTGGAGCAACTTACAACGTGACTTAAAGTTGCCTCCAAGACAGATGACTTTGGCTGTAGCCAATCACAGAATAATCAGCTCTGTGGGAGGGAGGGGTTCGCCTGGGTAAACTATTTTCTCTTCCCGTAAAGTTGCTTCAGTTTTCTTTTTTATACCAAGTTGTGACATGACGCTGCTCTTGAAGGCATCTTTATTGATATCTTGTGTAGCAGATGAAATCCAATACAGTCACTTCCAGGGGCGGACCGACCATTTGGGCACCCGGGCACTGCCCGAGGGGCCCGTGCCACTAGGGAGCCCCATCATGGTTGCCAGCCTCAGTAAAACCAGGGACAGTATGTAAAAATCTGTGTTTAAAAAAAAAAAAAAAACAAGATTATAACTGCCCCGCCTCTCTAGTACCTTTTCAGTTTGTGTGTGTATATTCTGTGTGTGTATACTGTGTATGTATACTGTATGTGTGTGTTTGTATACTATGTATACTGTGTATACTGTGTGTTGTGTGTGTATACTGTGTGTGTGTATACTGTGTATGTATACTGTATGTGTGTGTATACTGTATGTGTATACTGTATGTGTGTGTGTGTATATACTGTGTGTATGTATACTGTGTGTTGTGTATACTGTGTGTATACTGTGTGTGTATACTGTGTATGTATACTGTATGTGTGTGTGTATACTGTGTGTTGGGTATACTGTGTGTGTGTGTGTATATAGTGTGTGTGTGTGTGTGTGTGTGTGTGTATACTGTATGTGTGTGTAAACTGTGTGTGTGTATACTGTATGTGTGTATGTGTATACTGTGTATGTGTATACTGTGTATGTATACTGTATGTGTGTGGCCCCATAATCTATTGCCTGTGGGCCCCATAATCTCCTATTGCCCGGAGGCCCCATAATCTCCTATTGCCCAGGGGCCCCATAATCTCCTATTGCCCGGAGGCCCCATAATCTCCTATTGCCCGGAGGCCCCATAATCTCCTATTGCCCGGAGGCCCCATAATCTCCTATTGCCCGGAGGCCCCATAATCTCCTATTGACCAGGGGGGCCCCATAATCTCCTATTGCCCGGGGGGCCCCATAATCTCCTATTGCCCGGGGGGCCCCATAATCGCCTATTGCCCGGGGGGCCCCATAATCTCCTATTGCCCGGGGGGCCCCATAATCTCCTATTGCCCGGAGGCCTCATAATCTCCTATTGCCTGCGGGCCCCATAATCTCCTATTGCCAGGGGGGCCCCATGAGTTGTCAGTCCACCCCTGGTCACTTCATGTTATAGAAAACAGGAAAAGTTACTGACGCGTTTCGCACCGTAAGAAGGTGCTTAGTCAAGTCAATTTAGGTACTAATGCCGCTTGCATTTAAAAATACTATATTTATTTAATGACCTATTCATGAGTACAGAGCTGCTGTAATTTGTTTCATTTGTATCTGCCAAAAGTTTTCCTTAGAAAAATAAATTTTGTTCCTTCAAACTCAACACCCCAGAGGGAATACTCCCCCCCCCCCCCCCCCCCCCGGTGAAAGTTTGGCCATCCGGAAAAAAAAAACTTTTCGGATCAGCCGTCTTCTGCTCAGTCTGCTCCCCTCTCTGACCCCGACTGCTAGCAATCGATTCCTGGACGTGATTTCTAAGGCTCATTACGAAGTCGAGCTTGACCGCATCGACGCAGATGAAGTTTGCTTAAATTGCAGAGGAATTAAAAATAAAAGTGTTTTTATTGCTGTCATTAGCGTCTTGGACGACTTCTTTTTTTTTTTTTTAATGCCGGCGATAAAGGGGCCTAAATTGAGCGTGTAGGTTAAGAATCTAATCAGTGGCAATTTGCTATTGATCAATCTCGTTCCTGAACGCCGCCGTGCCAGGAAACGGACGGTGAAGGGAGCTCTATGGCAAGACTTGAATTATACATTGGGATTATTTATTAAACAGCCTTCTGATTCCTGGAGCCTGGGTGGATCGGGTCGTTTATAGAAATCCCAGAAACGTTGGGGAGTTAATGGCTCAATGTATCTGTTTTAGGTAAATATCTATAGATAAGAAGAGAAGAAAGAACACAAATATCACCAGAATGATATTGTTTGTTATCCGTTTTATGTTAGAGCCAGTTCCCACACTACCGTGACCTGGAGGGGGCGACTTGTGTCGCCCCAAGTCACGCGACATGACATATTACATAAATGAGAGCAAACCGCTGTACTCGTCACCCCAGTATGGGGGGGGGGGATCAATAGGGCACAGTACTGGGATCAGGAGGACACATCCCGTGACAGCTTAGTAAAAAGTGTGACTGCCTCGGCAAATCCAGTTGGCAAGTATGATGTTATGCAAGTGTAGCGCCTGGTTACTTCAAAGCAGGGCCGATCCTAGCAGGGTGCGCGGGGTGCTCCGCACCCAGGCACCGCAGAGGTGGGGGAGCCGAAGCTCCAAAGTGCTCCCCTACCCCCTTGTCTGTGTACAGAGGCAGAGCACATGTAGTGGGTGCTGCGGTTGCCCATCCCGCTTGCTCTCTCTGCTGGCAACTAACAAGGGCGCATACCTCCCGCTGTCCCCGGAATCTGGGTTGGGTACCACAGCGTAGCCTAGTACCACAACTACTAATTAATTCTGTCCGGTGCACGTGGAGCAATCTCCTGTCTGCCCCACCCCTTCTGCGTGTGTCAGCTCTTCTCCCATAGGCAGTGTGATGAGAGGCTTCTGGGTTGGCCGGAGCTGCTGCCAATCATCCCGTGCACTCCGAGAAATGCTCTCCGAGTGCTATCCTCCTAGTAACCAAGGATGCTACGTATGCCCCGCCCCCTTTAATGTGCTTCTGCCCCCAGTGCGCCCGAGCTACAGGGATCTATTGGACAGGTATTGATCTATGGGGACACCTGATGTGGGAGGCTCTGATGGGGGACACCTGCTAGGGGGGGGGCTCTGATGGGGGACACCTGTTGGGGGGGGGGGGACTCTGATGGGGGACACTAATGAAGACTTCTTAGGGGGGCATCTCTGTGTTTGAGTCATAGCCATAGAGACATTTGTAAAGAGGAGGAGTTAGTAAGATGACCACGCCTATGTGGGGGCGCCAGCAATATTTCTGCACCCAGGCGTCTGTGACCCTAGGATAGGCCCTGTCAATATGTTTTTTTAATATTTTTTTTTTTGTGGTAAAATTAGGTGCCTCGGCATGTAACGGGGTGGAAAGCAAAAGTTATACTTTTTTTTTTTTTAATCACTTCAGTAAGCAAAATACAAAGAAAATCCAATTTCCTACACGGTCACAAGCCGTCCTCGAATCCCAAAGGTGCCAAGTGAAGGGAGATGAGGAAGATGGATGGGAGTCATGTGACAGCCCGTTCTCCATTCTGGGATTTAGCAAATTCCCAGGAATCAATGGCTTTGCATTGCCATATATAGATGGGTAAAGTATAGCGCGGTGCCTTATGGCCGCACGCTCTTCCTGTAAGGAGCGAAGGATATTATTGTAAAGGCCGAGGGAAGGATCCCGCGTGTCAATGCTTCAAACTCGGCAAGTTTTGATTTTCGGCGATGCAAGGAAGCCGCGGTGGAAGATGGAAGGGAATGTTTTTTTTTTGTTGGTGGCTTAAGTTCTCAGTCCGGGGCTTTTCAGAAATTGCGCTTTGTTCACAAACGCGGCTGCTGACAAGTCACTTTATCCGGATTGTGGAGGCTGCAGAGTGTACAGAGCAAAGGCACAGGAAAGCCTTTGTGTTCTCTACTGTCCTTTATAAAGGAACCAGAGACAAAAATACATTCTATCCATTTCATATCTTTCTGATTTTGGGGGACCCGTCCGCGCTTTACTGTAATGCGTGTTAAATTACGGTGACCAGATGTCCCCGGAAAAAAATAAAATGTCCCTGATGTCATCCAAAAGCCAAATATAAATTGTATCCATTTCTCTTCCTTACGCTTTTTGAGGTCCCATTCATCTTGTTGCAGAAACATGTGCTTTATTAAAAACACACATTAAATTGGGGTGACCAGATGCCCCCAGTTTCTGGGGACAGTCCTCAATTTTCGAAGGCTATGACGAGGATAAAAATGGCCCCAATTTTGTCTCAAGGGCAAGTAAGAATTGTATACATTTCACATCCTTTTGCTTTTTAAGGAACATGTGGTTTATTATAATGCACAAATAAATTGGGGTGACCAGACGCCTCCAGATTCTGGGGACAGTCCTCAATTTAAGAAGGCCGTCCGCGGGGAAAAAAAAGTCCCTGATTTCGTCCCAAAGCCAAATTTCAATTGTATCCATTTCTCTTCCTTCCACTTTTTGAGGTACCATTCGCACCGTCTTGTTGCAGAAACAAGTGCTTTATTATAACACACATTTAATTGGGTCTGCCAGATGCCCCCAGTTTCTGGGGACAGTCCTCAATTTTAGCAGGTCATGACAAGGATAAAAATGTCTCCAATTTTGTCCCAAAGCCAGATAAAATTTGTATCAATTTTACATCCTTTTGCTTTTTAAGGAACATGTGCTTTATCATAACGCACATTAAATTGGGGTGACCAGATGCCCCCAGATTCTGGGGACAGTCCTCAATTTTAGGGGGATGTACCCAGAATTTTTTTTTCCTTGATTGTGTCCCAAAGCCAAATAAAAATTGTATCAATTTCACATCCTAATGCTTTTTGAGGTCCCATTCACACCATCTCCTTGCAAATACATGTGCTTTATTATAACACACATTAAATTGGGGTGACCAGATGTCCCCAATTTTAGGGGGATGTGCCCGGGAAAAAAAGTCCCTGATTTCATCCAAAAGCCAAATATAAATTGTATCCATTTCTCTTCCTTACGCTTTTTGAGGTTCCATTTACACCGTCTTGTTGCAGAAACATGCGCTTTTTTATAACACACATTTAATTGGGGTGACCAGATGCCCCCAGTTTCTGGGGACAGTTCTCAATTTTAGAAGGCTGTGCCCGGGAAAAAAAAGTCCCTGATTTCGCCCTAATGATTTTTGAGCTCCTATTCAAACCATCTCCTTGCAAATACACGTGCTTTATTATAATGCACTTTAAATTGGGGTGACCAGACGCCACCCAGTTTCTGTTGGACAATCCCTAATTTTGGGGGGGGGGGAGAAAGTCCCTGATTTCATTCAAAAGTCAAATATAAATTGTATCCATTACTCTTCCTTCTGATTTTTGAGGTCCCATTCACACCGTCTTGTTGCAGAAATGTGCTTTATTATAACTCGCAATAAATTGGGGTGACCAGATTTCCCCAGTTTCTGGGGACAGTCCTCAATTTTAGGGGGATAAATTATAAATTGTATCCATTTCTCTGAGAAAAAGTGAAAAAATATATAAATCTCGCCACCTCTAAACCATGTGAAAAAAATGTTTGAAACACAAAACACACAAAACTATGTGATATATGTTAGTTTATGATTTATATCATGTGATATATGATGGTATATATAAATCACTAATATAGCAAAAAACAGGAGAGGTTGATAGCCACTAGAGGGCACTATATAGCACTCTCAAGTCCCTCAATAACAGTGAAACAGTGATAAATGAACATAAAAAAAAAATGTTTTAGATCATATCATTAGATCAATAAATATTGACCAAATAAAAATATATCCACTTAAGACCCGCACCAAAATGCAGGTAAAGGACCTTGCCCCTTTTTGTGATTCGGCACTGCGTTGTTTTAACTGACAATTGCGCGGTCGTGCGACGTGGCTCCCAAACAAAATTGGCGTCCTTTTTTCCCCACATATAGAACTTTCTTTTGGTGGTATTTGATCACCTCTGCGGTTTTTATTTTTTGCGCTTTAAACAAAAATAGAGCTTTTTGCTATAATAAATATCCCCCCAAAATATATATAATTTTTTTTCCTCAGTTTAGGCCGATACGTATTCTTCTACCTATTTTTGGTAAAAAAAAATCGCAATAAGCGTTTATCGGTTGGTTTTCGTAAAATTTATAGCGTTTACAAAATAAGGGATAGTTTTATTGCATTTTTATAAAAAAAAATTTTTTTACTACTAATAGCGGCGATCAGCGATTTTTTTCGTGGCTGCGACAATATGGCGGACGCTTCAGACAATTTTGACACATTTTTGGGACAATTGTCATTTTCACAGCAAAAAATGCATTTAAATTGCATTGTTTACTGTGAAAATGACAGTTGCAGTTTGGGAATTAACCACAAGGGGGTGCTGTAGGATTTGTGTGTTCCCTGTGTGTGTTTACAACTGTAGGGGGGTGTGGCTGTAGGTGTGACGTCATCGATCACATCCCCCTATAACGGGGATGACGCGATCGATGCTGCGGCCACAGTGAAGCACGGGGAAGCCGTGTTTACACACAACTTTTCCCATTCTTCAGCTCCGGGGACCAATCGCCGCACTGCAGCGGCGATCGGGTCCGCAAGTCCTGCGGTCCCAGTCACGGAGCTTCAGAGGCGCGCGCCCGTGACCCACGGCTGGGTACTAGAACCAACGTATATATACGTTGATGTGCCCAGCCGTGCCATTCTGCCGACGTAAATGTGCAGTAGACGGTCCTTAAGTGGATATATAGACATATAAATAAAACAAATATTGTAGCAATAAAGTCCATAAATGTTTAACACATGAAATAAAAAACACCTGTGCTCTGTGCCAAGTTCCAAAATCAGTTGAAAACATGTCCAAAGGAAAGTGATGTATCCTCCACCAAACTATAGATTGGCCCCTTACCAAATCACCATGATCCCTTATGACAGGGGATCATGAACAGCGTATAATAGGTAGTCACTCCGTCTTGCAGTTCAGACAGATACGATCCTTACCATTGGGTCTCATCCACAAACTTCGGGGGAGCTGTGGTGGCTCAACATGATTGGCTCTGCGCTGACAAGCTGTTCACCTCTGCAGCCAAGGGTTCGGATCCCGGTCTCGGCTACATGTGAATTGAGTTTGGTGGTCTCAGCCCGGCTCCCGGTGGGTGTGCTATTCAGGGTATGCCTGTGCTTAGTACGCCCACCCCCCCCCCCCACAAAAACCACCACACAAAATTGGTTTAAGACGCACGCACTTTGGCCATGCGGTCTCCTAAAATAAAGAGAGGCGAAGGACCTACAAGGCTGGCTGGGTGGGCTAGGCCCCCTCACTCCCTCATAGGGGGAGTCCCCCTGCCCGTTGGGCCCAGTTGGGCTCCCAAGTGGAGCAGGTAAGGTGGGGTGAGTGGGAGGCCCCCCTCACACCCACCATTGCCACCGGGGGCATGGAGAAGGATGGCGATTGCCTCCGGGGGGGAGGGTCTGCCTACTCCCAACTCCTGCAGTCCGGCTCCTCTCTCTCGAGTTCACTCACACACAAAAAAAAAAAAAAAAGTGATTAAACTTCACCAACATCAATGCCCACCATGTAAACAACAATAACAGCTCCACATAGCGCATTAAATGAGTAAAACATATTTATTAAAAGTTGTATTGCACTTACAAACATGCAGTAAAAAAATGCCTCAAATCTAATGTGCCGGCCGGTACACAAATTCCCAGACGCCCGTCCACTGGGGGAACGTTTGGAGCTCTTGGGTGACGACAGCGCGCCGCTCCGCCCTACGTCCGTTTCATAAAAATATTACTTCTTCCAGGGGCGTGACCAGACGCCCCCAGTTTCTGGAAACGGTCCTCAATTTTAAGGGGATTTGTCCAGTAAAAAAAACTCCCTGATGCATCAACCACGGCCACATAGATGTGAACCTAGGGTGAGAGCCAATCTGTGGTCACAAGCACTATCAAATGACGGAGGGCGTGTCACCGACACCATTTCGAATTTTACAGCTAAAATGCTGCTTTTGATCAGATTGTCCCTTTAAGACATTAATTGTAGGCGATTGGCCCGCATTGCATGCCGCTGCCACATTCTCAAACCAGACACCTCAGGTGTCCTCTCACGTCTACGACCAGCTTTCGTCTCAACGTGACATGGAAAACGTGCTGGAGCGAGCTCCAGTTCGTTTGCGTTTTCGGCCGGGCTGCTGGGAAAAATAATAATAATAATTTCAGCAGATGGATTTTCTGCAGCAGTGATAATGTGAACATGACAGATTTGCGATGATAATTTAGGCTCTCGCAATTATATTCTCTTTCTGCTGTTGCCAGGAACATCCAAAACATAAAAAAACAAGAGCGCGGTTTGTTATATTCAGCGTCTCTGGCCTGATTTTTCTCTTGGATCTGCGATGGATTTCCAGCCCAACTATTTCTCCAGATACAGAGTCAAGGCAGTTAATAGAAATGATAGACCATTCACTGCTGATGGGCCATGTATTGAAGAAAGTTGGGCGATAATGGGGCGGTGTTCGGTAAAAATGTATAATTATCTGGGGGAGGAAAAATGAGTGCTTTGTTACATGGAAAATGATTTCTACATTTTTCAGCAAAAGAAAAAAAAAAAACCTGATACCAGAAAAAAATCATATTTTGGTTAGATTTTACTTGTTAATTTAACTTGTTAACTTATATCTGGTCACCAAAAACTGAAAACGCTATTTAAACCATGTTTAATATTCAGTGCAAACTCCCGCATCCATCCATGTCTCCATGCTTTATTTTGTTGGGACATCACCTTAAAAAAGACCCCCTAGCAGTGGTGGCTGGTGTTTTTTTTTTGTTTGGGAGGGGGGACGGCAAACAACCAAACCCCCTCCCACGCAGTAACTCAACCCCCCCACCCCGTTGTCTGCCCATCATAAATGCCGATCCGTGCACATCAGTAATGCCTGTCAGTGCCCATCTAGGCAGCAGGCATCAGAGGAGCGGTGGCGGGGATCGGGCTTTCGAGGAGCGATGGCGGAAACTGGTCATCCGAGGAGCGGTGGGGATCGTCCATCCAAAGAACAGTGGCGGGGACTGGTCATCTGAGGAGAGGTGGGGATCGTCCATCCGAGGAACAGTGGCGGGGACTGGTCATCTGAGGAGAGGTGGGGATCGTCCATCCGAGGAACAGTGGCGGGGACTGGTCATCTGAGGAGAGGTGGGGATCGTCCATCCGAGGAACAGTGGCGGGGACTGGTCATCTGAGGAGAGGTGGGGATCGTCCATCCGAGGAACAGTGGCGGGGACTGGTCATCTGAGGAGCGGTGGGGATCGTCCATCCGAGGAACAGTGGCGGGGACTGGTCATCTGAGGAGAGGTGGGGATCGTCCATCCGAGGAACAGTGGCGGGGACTGGTCATCTGAGGAGAGGTGGGGATCGTCCATCCGAGGAACAGTGGCGGGGACTGGTCATCTGAGGAGCGGTGGGGATCGTCCATCCGAGGAACAGTGGCGGGGACTGGTCATCTGAGGAGCGGTGGGGATCGTCCATCCGAGGAACAGTGGCGGGGACTGGTCATCTGAGGAGCGGTGGGGATCGTCCATCCGAGAAACAGTGGCGGGGACTGGTCATCTGAGGAGAGGTAGGGATCGTCCATCCGAGGAACAGTGGCGGGGACTGGTCATCTGAGGAGCGGTGGGGATCGTCCATCCAAAGAACAGTGGCGGGGACTGGTCATCTGAGGAGAGGTAGGGATCGTCCATCCGAGGAACAGTGGCGGGGACTGGTCATCTGAGGAGCGGTGGGGATCGTCCATCCAAAGAACAGTGGCGGGGACTGGTCATCTGAGGAGCGGTGGGGATCGTCCATCTGAGAAACAGTGGCGGGGACTGGTCATCTGAGGAGAGGTGGGGATCGTCCATCCGAGGAACAGTGGCGGGGACTGGTCATCTGAGGAGAGGTGGGGATCGTCCATCCAAAGAACAGTGGCGGGGACTGGTCATCTGAGGAGAGGTGGGGATCGTCCATTTGAGGAACAGTGGCGGGGACTGGTCATCTGAGGAGAGGTGGGGATCGTCCATCCGAGGAACAGTGGCGGGGACTGGTCATCTGAGGAGCGGTGGGGATCGTCCATCCGAGGAACAGTGGCGGGGACTGGTCATCTGAGGAGAGGTGGGGATCGTCCATCCGAGGAACAGTGGCGGGGACTGGTCATCTGAGGAGCGGTGGGGATCGTCCATCCGAGGAACAGTGGCGGGGACTGGTCATCTGAGGAGCGGTGGGGATCGCCCATCCGAGGAACAGCGACAGGGATTGGCTTTAGAGGAGCGGCAGCGGGAATATGGCTTTCGAAGGAGCGGTGGCGAGGATCAGGCATCCGAGGAGCAGCGGCGGGGACCGGGCATCCAAGCAAAGGCCAGCGGCTCTTCTCCTCCTCGATTCCGCCACGTGTCTCCTCCCGTTCTCCTAGGCGTTCAATAGGATCGCCTGTTCTTTCAGCTAAACAGGTGAGGAGTATCCGATCCGCTTCCTGATTTGCAGAGAGGAGGATCAGTGTTGCAACAGCGAATATTTATTCGCTGTTGTAACACACCTACCTGCGTGGGCTCCGGTTGCACTCTTTGCCTAGCCCACCCTATTTCGAAGCCTATTCGAGCCTCTGGCTCTAATCAGGGGCTTAACCACTTGCTTACTGGGCACATATACCCCCCTCCTGGCCAGACGAAATGTCAGCTTCCGGCACTGTGTCGCTTTAACCGACAATTGCGCGGTCGTGCGACGTGGCTCCCAAACAAAATTGACGTCATTTTTTTCCCACAAATAGAACTTTCTTTTGGTGGTATTTGATCACCTCTGCGGTTTTTATTTTTTGCGCTCTAAAAAAAAAAGTGCGACAATTTTGAAAAAAAAAAAACAATATGTTTTACTTGTTGCTATAATAAATAGCCCAATTTAATAAAAAAAAATCTCAGTTTTGTTTTTTGCAAGTAGGCTGAACTTCCATCCTGGCTTCTGTGGATACACCTCGTCTTGCTGCCCTGGGGGAGTTTGAACAACTGGAACCACAAAAAGAAAGAGAGGGCGCACAGACGGCGATGGGACAAGATCATTCAGTGCCCAGGGCAAAAATGACAAATTGCGCCCCATCCTCCCCCCCTTGTTATGTGCAAGCTTATGAGGAAGCAGGGGAGAAGAGAGCACAGCCTGCACCTCCTCCCAGCTCTCTCCTCCTCTACTTGCTGCCATCAGTGTTGGGCTGACAGTGGTAGTAATGTGACTGTCACTACTCCTGTCAGCCTTATAGTAGAAGGAACTCGCGGCACCCCCATCCCTACAATACATGCTGCGCCCAGGGCAACCGGTCCCTTCTGCGCCCTTCTGCCCACCCCTTGTCCCGGCCCTGCGCACATACCTAGTGGATTATCTCAAAACCATTGCTTTATTAATAAAAAAATTATGTATTCTACTCACAAGATACCAAATGTACCAAGCTCATCACATGGTACCGCGTCATCCAATCCTCATTACATAATGTCATGTGGTAAGGAAAAGTAAAGATCCATTAGGTTCTTTTTGTACTTTTTGAGACTTGCATGCACCAAACTATACTTCAGACTGTGCTGGGCATCCAAATATGAGGAATTCTCGGTGAAGGAGAAAAAGTCGATCACCTTAAGATACTAGAAAATAACTAGGGGCTTGCAGAGTAGGGTGGGGTCATAAAAGGGGTTGCCCTGTGTCGCATTCATGGCAATAGAGGGGATTGTAATAGAATGTATAAATAACTGACTCTTTAACCGCTTAAGACCCGGACCAAAACTGACAATTGCGCGGTCGTGCGACGTGGCTCCCAAACAAAATTGACGTCCTTTTTTCCCCACAAATAGAGCTTTCTTTTGGTGGTATTTGATCACCTCTGCGGTTTTTATTTTTTGCACTATAAACAAAAATAGAGCGACAATTGTGAAAAAAATTGAATATTTTTTTACTTTTTGCTACAATAAATATCCCCCAAAAATATATAAAACAACATTTTTTTTCCTCAGTTTAGGCCGATACGTATTCTTCGACCTATTTTTTGTAAAAAAAATCGCAATAAGCGTTTATCGATTGGTTTGCACAAAATCTATAGCGTTTACAAAATAGGGGATAGTTATATTGCATCTTTATTATTTTTTGTTTTACTACAAATGGCGGCGATCAGCGTTTTTTCGTGTCTGCGACACATCAGACGGACACAACAGACAATTTTGACACATTTTTGGGGCCATTGTCATATTCACGGCAAAAAATGCTATAAAAATGCACTGATTACTGTGAAAATGACAATTGAAGTTTGGGAGTTAACCACAAGGGGGCACTGTAGGGGTTATGTGTGACCTCATATGTGTTTCTAACTGTAGGGGGGTGGGGCTGGACATGTGATGTCATTGATCGCCTTTCCCTATATCAGGGAACAGACGATCACTGACATTGCCACAGTGAAGAACGGGGAAGGTGTGTTTACACTCACCTCTCCCCGTTCTTCAGCTCCGGGGAGCATTCGCGGGACTCAGACGACGATCGCGTCCGCGCGTCCCGCGGGCCGTGGTCACGGAGCTTCGGACTGGGTCATGGCCCACGGCTGGGCACTTAAAGAGGACGTACCTGTACATGCTTGTGCCCGGCCGTGCCATTCTGCCGACGTATATGTGCAGGAGGCGGTACTTAAGTCATACCTCCCAACTTTTTGAGATGGGAATGAGGGACACCTTGTTGAGCAGGGTTCCATGGATCTGAGTTGTTGAGCAGGAGGGGGAGTTCCGCTGATCGGAGTTGTTGAGCGGGGGGGGGGGGGGTTCCGCGGATCGGAGTTGTTGAGCGGGGGTTTCGGAGATCAAAGTTGTTGAGCGGGGGGGTTTCGCGGTTTTGGAGTTGGTGAGCGGGGGGTTCCGCGGATCTGAGTTGTTGAGTTGGGGGGGGTTCCCAGATCAAAGTTGTTGAGTGGGGGGGTTCCTTCCGCGGGATCTGAGTTGTTGAGCGGGGGGGGTTTTGTTTGGCAAATCAAAGTTTTGAGCGGGGGGGTCGCGGTAATCGCGTGGGTGGATGATGCGTAATCGCAGGACCGTGGGATTTACCGCGAATCGCGGGACATTTCTTGCGAAATCCGGGACGGTTGGGAGGAATACTTAAGTGGTTAAGTAGAAATTAACTTTTGAATGTATGTGTTTTTACATAAGAGTGAGCGAGTAACTTGTATAGCGCTACAAATGCAAACTAAATTGTCTCAAGGCGCTTTTTGCATCCGGTGCTGTCCTGTGTCTTCAGAAGAGGTGGGTCTTACGTTTTTTTTTTTTTTCTGAAGGCCCGACAGTTTGCATAGAAACACACCCTGTAAATCATTGTGGTTAAGCTGATTCACTGAGCAGCCTGTTGTATAAGCAAAATCATCAGCTAGTTCTTGTTAACTGAAGTCAGCAGTTTAAATCATGATAAGAAAGTACTGAGTTTGTATAACTTTTTATATACATATATACATTAAAACACAGCCCCTCCCTTCTTTCTTCTGCATATCTTATGAACACGCTCAAGCCTGTTTCCCCATGTCTCATTGGTCTCTCACAGATCTGTGGGTCATTGAAGCTCTTCCTGCATTACCTAAAGTACACCTGGGTGGTCGTATTACCTGTTTTCCTCTTTACTTGGGAGGGGTGTCCTTCAAAGCTTTGCCAGTGCCAAATCATCTGAAGGAACAAGCCTATAACCCAGGGTCTATGAATACGAAGCCTGTGTCCTGTACTGTATAAATAAAATATGTAGTTTACACACAATGGTCATCCAAACAGGAGGATACACATGTACGGCTCTAACCCATGTACAGTGTGCAGTTTTTAGAGTATCTGGACAAAAAAGAAAGTGAGGTGTGCAGGTAGGGTTGTGGCTTGTGGAAATACTCCTTGAGTTGGATTAAGGAATGGCTTTGGTCATCAGTTATTGTATTGTTACATAGCATTGTCTGTACAGTTGTGTTCTAAAGTAGGAACTGCCTATTTATTGATGAAATATTACTATGCCGCCTTATTGTTTTATTTCTGTTTTCTGTTCCAGGGTGCTAAACTTGGGCCCCCACCACCACCAGCAAGTGGAGGACCTCCACCCCCGCCTCCTCCACCACCACCTTTTCCTGGTGGGGCGATCCCTGGTCCTCCACCACCTCCACCTTTTCCAGGAGGCCCTCCTCCTCCTCCTCCACCACCGCCTGGCTTTGGACCTCCTGGTGCTCCACCTCCTCCACCTCTTTTTGGAGGCCCGCGGCCCCCTCCACCTTTCGGGGGTGGAAGGTTTCCTGGACCTATGGTACCACCACCCATAGTTTTACCCTTTGGAATGAAGCCAAAGAGAACGTATACTCCAGAGACTGCCATGAAGAAGATCAACTGGTCAAAGGTAACAATCTTTTTTTTTTAATATCGGAACAAATCTGAAGTCCAAAGGGTCCCTCCATCCAGAAAGTTTTATTTTAGTTGTAGATTGAGCATGGTTTGGTGACATACCTGGGTATGTCTAATAGTAATTGGTGACATTGAGCTGAACTTGTTCTATAATGTTTTGTAGCTTGTGCAAATCACTTCTTCAGCAGTCCTAACTTCCTCATCTTCAGGAATGGACTGGCCATCAGGACTACCAGAAGTTTCCCGGTGGGCCGGCTTCAGTGACAGCGGACCGCTGCCTGCCCCCCCCCCCCCCCGCTCCTTTGTCTCTCCCTCATGGGCGCCATGGGAGAGACCTGTCAAAGTGGGCCAGTCTGGATGAAGTCCAGGGTCAAATTTTTGCCCCAGTCCTGCCCTGCTCATCTTGGCCCAGATTCACAAAGCACTTACGCCGACGTATAGCACATTACGCGTACATAAGTGCAAATGTGTGCCTGCGTATGTGTGCGCCAGACCCACAAACCAACATACACCTAAAAACTGGCCACCCTACACCGACGTAGATTGCACACGCCGGCGTAGCGTGGGCGCACATATGGGCTGGACGCATTTTGCTGCTCCCATTGATTAGGCATTCAAACATGCAAATGAGGGAAATATGGCGATTCACGAACGTATTGCTACGCGAGGTGCGTGTAAGTTGTACGTCCGGCGTAAAGTTATTCCCCATAGATGAGGTGCAACCCGGCAACAGACATGCAAAGGTCTGCACCAGGGAACACAAGCCGGCGTATTGTGCGTTGGACGTGTCTGGCTGGGCGTACGTTAAGTTCACGGCGTACGTGGTGATCCGGCGTAGCTTAGGCAGTTGTGCCGGCCTGGTTGTGAGCAGGCGCATAAGGGTGCTGTGCATGCGTCCACGGCGCATGCGTAGTTCGTGATATGCCGGGCGTAAAAGAATGCACCATGCTCAGACCATCATTTGCATGGGGTCACGCCCTGCGTTGCATGACACAGTGGCTGCATTTGAAGGCATGGCACAGTGGCGACAATTGATGGCATGGCACAGTGGCTGCGTTTGGGCACAGTGAGGCTGCAATTGTTTTTTTTGTTTGTTTGCGCCCCCCCAAAAAATGTTAAGCACCAGCCGCCGCTGGTCACAACGTTCTTGGAATTTGGTGTGACCGTGTGTATGCAAGTTTTTAGCCAACATTCTGGCGGGAAAAAATCCACGGTTTTCTTGTCGGATTTTCCGATCGCGTGTACGCGGCACAAATCTGCATTGCCTCTAGAAACGGTAGAAACGTTTTTTTTTTTTTTCAGCCAGAGTTCCTCTCAACTCAAGGAATAGTCGGCGCCTGCGAGATCCCAAACTTTTAAATGAAGTTTAATTAGCCGGAGCGGCTGAGCACCTGCTTCTCGGAGAGCGGATTAATATTGAAGGAACGAAAGCACAAAACGCACATGTCGACTTTTTTCTCCCCCCCCCCCCCCTCTTATCTTAGAGAGACCGGACTTACCATCAATAACAGGATATCACAAGGATCAAAATTAATTCTGTCATTTCCATACTCTGCCTGGGAATTAACCGAGTCACCTGCCAAAACAATTATTAATATATTGTTAACAAGCCGTCCCAAAGGTGCGCTACCGGCTTTTCAAATGAGCCGAAATAGTCTTTCGCATGTCGAGATTTAAAGACAACCGGATTTTTGAAGTGCGCCTCCGCATCAAAAAAAGGAAGCGGCCTTGACAGACAGCGAGGCGCGCAGTTCCTATGAAGTCGGCAATTTCGTTTCTGATAGGTAGGGTTGTATAGTCAGATTTCGGCTTATGCTTAAAAAAAAAACGGTCTGGTGACGAATGTGTCAGAATCGCCTTTTCATCTCTTTCTCTTACCGACGCGCCTTTTTTACTTCAGCCGAGGATGTAGCTAGTTTGAGCCGGTAGCAAAAATCGAGGGGGAAAAAAAAAAAAACGATTTACTGACCCATCAAAAAGGGATTCGCTGTCAGTCTTTGAGATTTAAAGAGAATTGATTTTATGTTACCTAAAAAATATATACATTATGTATACAGTTGTGTGAAAAAATATTTACCCCCTTTCGGATTTTTTTTATTTATTTTTTTGCATACTTGTCACACTTAACCGCTTAAACCCCGGACCATTATGCAGCTAAAGGACTTGCCCCCGTTTTGCGATTCGGCACTGCGTCGCTTTAACTGACAATTGCGCGGTCGTGCGGCGTGGCTCCCAAACAAAATTGGCGCCCTTTTTTTCCCACAAATAGAGCTTTCTTTTGGTGGTATTTGATCACCTCTGCGTTTTTTTTATTTTTTGCGCTAAAAACTAAAATAGAGCGATCATTTTGAAAAAAATGCAATATTTTTTACTTTTCGCTGTAATAAATATCCCCAAAAAAAAAAAAAAAAAAAATTTTTTCCTCAGTTTAGGCCGATACATATTCTTCTACATATTTTTGGTAAAAAAAAAATCGCAATAAGCGTTTATCGATTGGTTTGCGCAAAATTGATAGCGTTTACAAAATAGGGGATAGTTTTATTGCATTTTTATAATTTTTTTTTTTACTACTAATGGCGGCGATCAGCGATTTTTTTCCGTGACTGCGACATTATGGCGGACACATCTGAGACTTTTGACAAATTTTTGGGACCATTGTCATTTTCACAGCGACCAGTGCTATAAAAATGCACTGATTACTGTGAAAATTACAATGGTAGTGAAGGAGTTAACCACTAGGTGGCGCTAAGGGGGTGATTATTACTGTAGGGGGGTGTGGCTGTAGGTGTGACTTCCTGTCCCACTTCCTCCTTCCGCCGAGGAGCTGGTTAGGCGATTAAGCTTAATCGCCTACAGCAGCCACTCCCTGTAGGCGATCACATGGGACACATGACAGGTCCCATGCGATCGCCTGTCCAATAGGAGAGCGCAGCGCCACTCGCGCATGCGCAGTGGGTGCCCGGCCGTGAAGCCGAAGGCTGTCACGGTCGGGTTCCCACACTTAGGATGAAGACGCTGGCCGGGGAGGAGGGGAGAGGAGCGCAGCCCCGGCCGGCGCGTCGCTGGATCGTGGAGCAGGTGAGTGTGTGTTTATTAAAAGCCAGCAGCTACACTTTTTTTAATAAACACTAATTTTGGCTGGAACACCCCTTTCAACTCCTGTGACCGATCGCGGGACACCGGCGGCCATCGTGTCTCGCGGGAGCCGTCACGGAGCTCCGGATCGGCTGGGCTCCTAAAGGCAACGTACAGGTACTTCCTTCTGTCTGTACCCAGCCTAGGGTGACCACATTTCCAAACTACCGTTCAGGGAAACCCCCCTTCCCAAAAAATCAGCTTGTGCTGTAACGAATCAAAGCACAGAGGTTGGACACAAGAGGCGGGATTTATGATTTCTCCAATCACAAATAGGGGGCAGAGATTGTGCTCCTCCAGGCATTCCCTGCCAGGACAAGTACTGTCAGTGAGTAAAGCGGTGATGTGGCGGCGTTTTTTAGGGGCATCAGATTGGCCCAAGGGGGGTTTGCTTGCATCAGTTTCATTTCGGGACACTGCATGGTCCTGGAATGACTAAATGCGGGACTGTCCTGGGCAATCCGGGAAACGTGGTCACCCTAGCCCAGACGTGACATTCTGCCGACGTAAATGTGCAGGAGGCGGTCCTTAAGTGGTTATTAAAAAAATGAAAAATAAAATAAAAATATATATATATGAAAAAAGGGGGGTTGCCATCCGGGGGCCCTGGAGACCTCTGGGTCCCTTACAAAAAAAGGGGGGTTGCCACCCGGACCCCTGGGGGCCTCTTGGCCCCTTACAGGTGTACTGCCTGTACCCCCCTGATGGCGCCCCTGCTCGTTGCTAAGATGCTTGTCATGTATACAACCAAGTTGGAGGAGAGACTTTCCCTCCTTATGAAAATTGGGGTTATACTTCGAATATTTTCTTAGTTTGAAGATGGTTGGCTCTCTAGTTCACCAGTAAAAGTAATCTATGCCTTGCCTCTCCCCGTGGGTATAGCCAAATTGTATTATTATTCTCATAGCACAGACACTCAAGTTTTCTATACAGAAAATCAAGATTAATTCAGAATCATAACCTATTTTTTTTTTTTTACAATTTCATTTCAGTTGAAAAAAAATAAAAAAATCTTCAGTCTCCGGAATTTGTTTATTGTTATTATTCAGATAGGGGCCCCGGAGGGCTCGTCGCATCATTAACGTCAGAATAATAAGTGTAGACAAGAGCCGGTCTGCGACTCGACAGAATTTTTACAAACGATAACATTAAACACCACAAGTGGCATTCGTCCTTTGGGAGTGAAAAATGTGTAAATAAAGGAAAAAAAATGTCCCTTTTTTTTTTTTTTCTTCTTTTTTGGCTCGAAGCTTTAAAACTACGCCGTACAAAAGTCGAAGCGCGGCCTTGAATGCAAATTTCTTTATTATATTTATTTTCAACGCGCTTCATAACAATCATTACTTCTCGTTGAGTTTTGTGAGGATCCTCCGCGAAGATGGGGCTGGACTGGGACAAAAATTTGGCCCTGGACTTCATCCAGACTGGCCCACTTTGACAGGTCTCTCCCATGGCGGCCGGACAACTCCCCCCCCCCCCCCCCCCCCCCGCCACCGAAGCCCCCTCTCCCCCTTCACTAGCCAATAGCCGTTCTACTTTATTAGAGTAGAACGGCTGGTACTGGTACTCTTATAGTAGGCAGTACCAGTGGGGAAGCTAGACATTATTTTACTCGGGGCAAGGAATCAGTTCGGTGCCCCCCCCCAATGGGACAAGATTTGGCAGACGTGAGAAACTCCCAGGCCATAGCTGTTGAGTCGGCTGTCTGTCCCCTCCCCCATGCTCCTCTGTCGTCCCCTTTGCTCCTCTGGTCCTATCCCTGCTTTTTTGTTCCCCCCCCAGGTGAGCACTGCGTGGAGGGAGAGGAGGTGAGCGCTGCATGGAGGGAGAGACAGAGGAGCGGAGGGGGGCAGCGGTCCGCTGTCACTGAAGCTGGACCACTGAGCCATCAGCCTACCGGGAAAACTCCCTGTAGTCCCAATGGCCAGTCCATCCCTGCACGAAGAGCAGCATTAGTTACATAGTTAGATAATAGGCGAGTTGAAAAAAGACACATCAAGTCAATCAAGTCCAACCCATGTGTGTGATTATATGTCAGTATTACATTGTATATCCCTGTATGTTGTGGTCGTTCAGGTGCTTATCTAATAGTTTTTTGAAACTATCGATGCTCCCCGCTAAGACCACTGCTTGTGGAAGGGAATTCCACATCCTTGCCGCTCTTACAGTAAAGAACCATCTACATAGTTTAAGGTTAAACCTCTTTTCTTCTAATTTCAGTGAGTGGCCATGTGTCTTTCTAAATTTCCTTTCACTGAAAAGTGTTATCCCTATTGTGGGGACACCAGTACAGTATTTGTAAATTGAAGTCCTATCCCCTCTCAAGTGCCTCTTCTCCAGAGAGAATAAGTTCAGAGCTCGCAACCTTTCCTCATAACTAATATCCTCCAGACCCTTTATTAGTTGTATTGCCCTTCTTTGTACACTTCCACCACATCCTTCCTGAGGACTGGTGCCCAGAACTGGATGGCATACTCCAGGTGCGGCCGGACCAGAGTCTTGTAGAGCGGGAGAATTCTCGGTTATCTCTGGAGTTAATCCCCTTTTTAATGCATGCCAATATTCTGTTGGCTTTGCTTGCAGCAGCTTGGCCAGGGGTCAAGCCCTGGGGGAAAAAAGTGTGGGAACTCCCACCCAAGATCCACTCCGCCACAAAAAAAAATAAAAAATGATACGCTCATATGCATAATTACGAAGCTGCAAGTTCTTTCTAAATCCAGTGATAACTCTCTGTAGGCCTCAACAATTTCTCCTGGGAACAATGACAAAAGCTCCCAGGAGACATTGTGGCATCGAGGAAGTGACGGAATACAAAGTAATGCGGACATATAATCACACACATAGGTTGGAGTTAATGGACTCGCCTGATATCTACCTGATGAATCCATATACAGGAAGCGGCCAGTAACATAAGGGATTACTAAGGTTCGCCTGCCCCTGACAGGGACTCGAGCGCCGGCATCGCCACTTAGTGAAGGATCGGCGCGGGCGGCTCGGCTGCTCTAGTCCTGCAAATGGGAACTGCGTTCCTGCTGTGAAAAAAGTGCAGGGACGCCGTTCCCACGCGTTTCCCACAGGACTTGAGCCCTGAGCTTGGCATGGCATGCCATTGCTGAGCCTATCACCTACTAGGACCCCCAGGTCTTTTTACATCCTAGATCCCCCCAGAGGTTCTCCCCCCAGTGTATAAATTGCATTCGTATTTTTAACACCCAAATGCATGTGTTGAATTTTTTTTCACATTAAACCTGATTCGCCATGTAGTTGTCCCACACCATTAATTTGTTCAAATCTTTTTGCAAGGTTTCCACATCCTGCAGACAAGTTATTGCCCTGCTTAGCTGAGTATCGTCTGCAAATACAGAGATTGAACCGTTTATCCCCATCCTCTAGGTCGTTTATGAACAAATTACATAGGATTGGTCTCAGCAAAGAACCCTGGGGGACCCCACTACCCACCCCTGACCATTCCGAGTACTCCCCATTTATCACCACCCTCTGAACTTGCCCTTGTAGCCAGGGTTCGATCCATGTACTCACCCTATGGTCCATGCCAACGGACCTTATATTGTACAGTAGCTCTACCCCCTCAGGAGCCGCTGGATAGATTCGGCACGGCGTGTTACCTTTTGTGATGTGTTTAGGCATATGATGATGATAAGGTGATGTGAGCAATGACGTAATGTCCAAACAGCAGGGTGTCATTTTCTGTGCTTTTATTCTCTTGCCCAACACGGCAAACGATTAACTTAAAGTAGACAGAGAAAGATCGGTGAAAGGAGAATTGCAGATTCAGGCCTTAACCGTGTAGAAGCAGTCCTGCTTCAACGATACCTTTGCTTCGTCGCCACTCAAGGCGGAGTGGGGGTAGTGTACCTGGACAGACTATTTCACAGAATTGGCAGCCAGGGTATCACTCAGAACCTTGAGAAGGAAAACAAGTCTCTGCCACAGACTTGGCTCAATTGAAAATAGGAGTGGGACCTCTGCCACAGGCCCTTGCTCTGTAATGCAGTTTAATGGAGTGATTCCTTCTCAATAAAAGTAGTTGCCTGAATTTCCCTCAGGTAGTTCTTGGTTTTGGTCACCAACTGACAGGTTGCCATTAGACAAACTCCCAGTGTTCGATCACCTCGATCCCCGGTGGCTTGTCTAGGCCCTATTGGATTGCCTGCCTCCTGGCTCTCCACAGACTGACTTCCCACCGAACAGCACAACTCGCTTGGGATCTTCTCTCCAAAGATGAGGGGGGCCCAATACGTCACTCGGTTCCATCACCGCTTCAGTTGTTTCGAGCCAACATGGTCCCGGAACCAAAGACAAAGCGTAGCACGTGCGCCCCGGCCTGGTAGGCCATATCGCCGTGGCCCGTGATGTGCACACACCCTAAAGGTGGGTGCCGCACTCGTTTCCAACCACGAACTTCCCCGGCCAACATGGTGCCTAACTAGAAGTACCCTCCCCCAGCATGCCCCGCGAGGAATGAACTGACAGCACAGTCCAGCTAGACAGCAATATAATTTGTACAAATCATATGGATGAGAGCTAGGTACTGTAACTCTCCCACCCCCTCTAAATTTAAGATAACACCTGGACTGAAAAGTACACAGGCGCTGCACGGGGAAATGTGTCAAATGTTTTTGCAAAATCCAGATACACCACGTCTACGGGCCTTCCTTTATCTAGATGGCAACTCACCTCCTCATAGAAGGTTAAGAGATTGGTTTGGCAAGAACGATTCTTCACGAATCTATGATGATTATTACTGCTAATTATACCATTCTCATTATTAAAATCTTGTATATAGCCCCTTATCATCCCTTCCAAGAGCTTACATACGATTGATGTTAGGCTAACTGTTCTGTAATTCCCAGGGATGTATTTTGGCCCTTTTTTAAATATCAGAGCTACATTGGAGCTCCACCCCTCCCTACATAATCTTTTGTGTAGCTTCTGGGTGAGGAGTGAGTGAAGTCAATCAAGGTTCCACCAAAGGTTGCTAGGAGTTCCTTGAGCTGTGACTGATTGACCTCCCATTTCATGATGACTGTATGATTCTCGATTCAACACCAACCACTTAGCAGAGCCAGTAGCATGACACCATAGTTTTTTTTTTTCTGTCTGTAATGGCAGAATCCTGAGCACTAATGTAAGGGACATTCTTGCCACTGATCACCAGTTACGGATGAACTGAGTTAGTGATTGGTACGGATCATGGGTTCTATTCATTAAGGCAAGGAAGGGGCCAGGAAATTACACATTTACCATCTCCTTACCCGCTCTTCATTCAGACACATGAGGGAGGGCCAGAGGATCACACAGGGGCCCAGTCAAAGCAGTAGATGGAAAGGAGGGGCAGCGGGGCGGCATTTAGAGGGACTGTTTCCTTTCCATTTTCCTTCTGCAGCCATTTTACCCACTGATCACCAATGTAAGGAGCATTCTTCTACTAATCACCAATGTAAGGGACATTCTTCCCACTGATCACCAATGTAAGGAACATTCTTCTCACTGATCACCAATGTAAGGGACATTCTTCCCACTGATCACCAATGTAAGGAACATTCTTCTCACTGATCACCAATGTAAGGGACATTCTTCCCACTGATCACCAATGTAAGGAGCATTCTTCTACTAATCACCAATGTAAGGGACATTCTTCTCACTGATCACCAATGTAAGGGACATTCTTCTCACTGATCACCAATGTAAGGGACATTCTTCCCACTGATCACCAATGTAAGGAACATTCTTCTCACTGATCACCAATGTAAGGGACATTCTTCCCACTGATCACCAATGTAAGGGACATTCTTCCCACTGATCACCAATGTAGGGAGCATTCATCTACTAATCACCAATGTAAGGGACATTCTTCCCACTGATCACCAATGTAAGGAACATTCTTCTCACTGATCACCAATGTAAGGGACATTCTTCTCACTGATCACCAATGTAAGGGACATTCTCATCACTGATCACCAATGGAAGGAACATTCTTCTCACTGATCACCAATGGAAGGAACATTCATCCCACGGATCACCAATGTAAGGGACATTCTTCTCACTGATCACCAATGTAAGGGACATTCTTCCCACTGATCACCAATGGAAGGAACATTCTTCTCACTGATCACCAATGGAAGGAACATTCATCCCACGGATCACCAATGGAAGGAACATTCTTCCCACTGATCACCAATGTAAGGGACATTCTTCTCACTGATCACCAATGTAAGGGACATTCTTCTCACTGATCACCAATGTAAGGGACATTCTTCTCACTGATCACCAATGTAAGGAACATTCTTCCCACTGATCACCAATGTAAGGGACATTCTTCTCACTGATCACCAATGTAAGGGACATTCTTCTCACTGATCACCAATGCAAGGGGCATTCTTCTCACTGATCACCAATGTAAGGGACATTCTTCTCACTGATCACCAATGTAAGGGACATTCTTCTCACTGATCACCAATGTAAGGGACATTCTTCTCACTGATCACCAATGTCAGGGACATTCTTCCCACTGATCACCAATGTAAGGGACATTCTTCTCACTGATCACCAATGTAAGGAACATTCTTCTCACTGATCACCAATTTAAGGGACATTCTTCTCACTGATCACCAATGTAAGGAACATTCTTCCCACTGATCACCAATGTAAGGAGCATTCTTCTCACTGATCACCAATGTAAGGGACATTCTTCTCACTGATCACCAATGTAAGGAACATTCTTCTCACTGATCACCAATGTAAGGGACATTCTTCTCACTGATCACCAATGTAAGGGACATTCTTCCCACTGATCACCAATGTAAGGAACATTCTTCTCACTGATCACCAATGTAAGGGACATTCTTCTCACTGATCACCAATGTAAGGGACATTCTTCTCACTGATCACCAATGTAAGGGACATTCTTCTCACTGATCACCAATGTAAGGAGCATTCTTCTCACTGATCACCAATGTAAGGAGCATTCTTCTCACTGATCACCAATGTAGGAGTTTATCAGCATTCTTGTCATCTGTGAGCCAACATCTCAGTCCGGGAAGCAAATCTTGATCCTAAATGATGCCTGAACAAAGATGGCTCTGTACTTATGAAGAGAAAAATGGATGATGTCTTTTGTCTGGGGGGGAGTAGACATCTGTGATAGGTAATACAATAATAGACATACAAAGCATACAATGGTAACTGGATCCACTTTATTCTATTTGTCAAGTGTTTCCCTATCTGTTTTGTCTCCCCCATATACTAAAATTCACAGTTTTCACTCCTTCCTATGTTAGCACATTACTGGTGCATCCATGTCAAGTTTCTTCATAATGTAGTTTAATATCCATGATGCGGCACACTGATAAAATCGCCATGAAACGTAGAAACCGGTATTGTAGAGCTCCGGATGAGCCTGTAATATTCAGTCATTAAATGCCACCAACCACAACATACACATAAAAAAAATGTCTGATCTCGGTGGGACTGTAATAAGTCCGCGTCTTCTCTGTAAGCCGTCTTCCCGGGATCTCGTGCCAGCCGCATGTCACGTTACACACTGCAATATCCGCTTCATGGATGGATCAGATCTGCCGCTTATCCCACATCTCAAAGCTGCCCATCATTAAAAAAATAAAAATAAATTAAATGCTTTCTTTAAACAATACGTTTTCAAATGTTACCTTTAACCCCTTCAATACCAGGCTTTTATACCCACCTCCATACCGCGCCTGTTCTGGCACTTCTCTCCTACAAATACAAATCATCATTCTTTTGCTATAAAATTACTCAGAACTCCCCAAACATTATATATGTTTAGCAAACACCCTAGGAAATAAAATGGCGGTCATTGCAACTTTTTATCTTGCGCGGTATTTGCGCAATCATTTTTCAAACGCCTTTATTTGGGAAAATTAAAAAATAACAAAACAGTAAAGTTAGCCCAATTTTTTTTGTAAAATATGAAAGATGATGTTACGTCGAGTAAATAGATACCTAACATGTCAGGCTTTAAAATTGCGCACACTCATGGAATGGCGCCAAACTTTGGTACTTAAAAATCTCCATAGGTGACGTTTTGAATTTTTTTACAGGTTACCAGTTTAGAGTTACAGAGGAGGTCTAGTGCTAGAATTGTTGCTCTCGCTCTAACGCATGCGGCGATACCTCACATGTGTGGTTTGAACGGCGTTTACATATGTGGGTGGGACTTATGTGTGCTTTCGTTTCTGAGCCCGAGCTCCCGAGGACAGGGGCATTTTAAAAAAAAATATAGACTTTTTTTTTTTTTTTACTTAACTTTTTTTTATCACTTTTATTCCTATTGCAAGGAATGTAAACATCCCTTGTAATAGGAATAGTGTGTGACAGGTCCTCTTTATGGAGGGATGGTCAATAAGACCCCACATCTCTCCTCCAGGCTGGAAAGCATGAGATCGTGAAAAAATTTTCATCGATCTCGTGCTTACTAGCTGCAATCGCGGCTTAGTTTACTTCCGGGTCACCGGCGTGACGTCATCACATCGTGCCTGGGCCTCCAACGGTCATAGAGATGTGGTCACCAGTCATCTCTATGCTTCCCATCCGGCGCCAGACGAATCTTTCTCTGGCCCCCCGATGGCACGGCAGAGCCTGGAGAAGCATCGGATGGCAGTGGGAGGGGGGATGTCCCCTCCCGCCGCCTATAAGAACCATCAAGCGGCGGAACTGCCGCTATGATCATCTTTTTTGTGCACAGAATCGCCGGCACGAAAGAATGATATCTGAATAATGCCTCTAGCTGCACTCATCATTCAGATATCCATCCACAAACCCCAGGACATCATGTGACGTCCACCCAGGATGGGAGATCCCCTCTGTGGACGTCATATTACAATGGGCCATTAATGAAGTGGTTAAAGTCGAACTCCGGGCACCTGAATGAATGCAGCTCTGCAAACATTAAATACGTGTGTCTTTATTTAAGGCACGCAGTCTTAGTAGATGAGTCTGACTATGACTTGATATCATACACACACATATATATATATATATATACACACTATATTACCAAAAGTATTGGGACACCTGCCTTTACACGCACATGAACTTTAATGGCATCCCAGTCTTAGTCCGTAGGGTTCAATATTGAGTTGGCCCCGCCCTTTGCAGCTGTAGGACCTTAGGTAGGTAGGTTGCTAGAGTAGTTGTGTTTTTGTTACAGCCAGTGCAAGTAAATTTAGGCAGGCCTAGCTGTGAGCTAGGCATGTTTGTTTTGATCTGGGGCCTGAAATAGTGTTGCCACCTGTCCAAGATTCACCCGGAGAGTTTAGGTTTTGAATTATGAGTCCGGGTTTCTGTCTGCCTGGGGGACACTATACTATTGAGGACACTATACTATTGCACATGAACTTTAATGGCACCCCAGTCTTAGTCCGTAAGGTTCAATATTGAGTTGGCCCCGCCCTTTGCAGCTATAACAGCTTCAACTTCAGCTTCTGGGAAGGCCGTCCACAAGGTTAGGAGGGTGTCTATGGGAATGTTTGACCATTCTTCCAGAAGATCATTTGTGAGGTCAGGCACCGATGATTGGACGAGAAGGCCTGGCTCGCAGTCTCCACTTTAATTCATCCCAAAGGTGTTCTATCAGGTTGACATAAAGGCCAATTCTAGGCAGGGTGCACAGAGTCTCCTGTATTATGTCTGCAGTCTCTGACCGTCTCCTGTATTATGTCTGCAGTCTCTGACCGTCTCCTGTATTATGTCTGCAGTCTCTGACCGTCTCCTGTATTATGTCTGCAGTCTCTGACCGTCTCCTGTATTATGTCTGCAGTCTCTGACCGTCTCCTGTATTATGTCTGCAGTCTCTGACCGTCTCCTGTATAATGTCTGTAGTATGTCCGGGGGCTCTTTCTAACAGAAGCCCCCTCTGTGTCCATCAGAGTGGCCCCCCCTCCAGGTCCCAATAAAGTACTCTGCTTCTCTTCCTGTATTTTGTTTATTGGTAAGAGATCATGTAAGGATCCCCAGGGTAATGAAGACCTCGTTGGGGAGCATTTCTGTGGTTGAGTCATTGCCAGAGAAACATTTGCAAAGGGGTGGAGTTAGTAAAATGATCACACCCATGTGGGGGGAGCCAGAAATCGTTCTGCACCCAGGCGCCTGTGACCCTAGGATCGGCCCTGGGTTGAGGTCAGGACTCTGTGCAGGCCAGTCAAGTTCCATCTCCCCAAACTCGTTCATCCTTGTCTTTATGGATTACTGGGCGAGATGTGGGGACATTACCGGGGGCGAGATGTGGACTTTACGGTTATAATTAATCGAAATTAGGAGATTAATCGAACACGAAAATTTTAATCAGTAACAGCCCTAATAAAAAATAATAATAAAGAAATGCATCTCCCGGCTCAGTTTGCCATTCGGACTGCTCTGTCCCTTAAATACCTTTGTGAACATTCCTACCCCGGCTTCTCTGATCCAAATTGATGAATATTGTGGGATTTCAATAATTAAATGACCTTCAGCTCAATTTTTCTTTCTTGTTGTTCTTTCACAATTTTTTTCTTTTTGTACTGCCAAAGAATATTCATATTGACCCCCAGGGTAACATAGAGAAATATGGCAAAAGGAACGCTGCAATGGAGGCCAGCGGGAGGTCGAGGATATTATAATATGCAAATTTCACAGCACCTGGCGCTTCTCCGCTGCTGTTATGAGTTGCAGTCCAGGGATGATGCAGGTAAAGCCGTCCATACATACAGCCTGGCATTTAAAGTAGACCCGTCATTTACTATTAATATGAAGGAGATGAGTAGAGGATGAAGATTCTGTACTTATTACTTCCAATGTGAGAGGGTCATATTTAGGTGGAACTCCGGCCTTCCCTTCTGTCTGGCACAGTTGTAGCGGCTCCCAGGGCTGGTGCAAGGATTTCTGACATGCTAGGCAAAACCCCCCTGGCTCCACTCCCTTTGCCTTGCTCATGTATACCCCACCTTTTTATTGAAGTGCCCATCAAATGAAGCCTCACCAGCGCCCATCAAGTGAAGCCTCACCAGCGCCCATCAAATGCAGCCTCAGCAGCGCCCATCAGATGCAGCCTCACCAGCGCCCATCAAATGAAGCCTCACCAGCGCCCATCAGATGAAGCCTCACCAGCGCCCATCAAATGAAGCCTCACCAGCGCCCATCAGATGCAGCCTCACCAGCGCCTATGAAATGCAGCCTCACCAGCGCCCATCAATGTAGCCTCACCAGCGCCCATCAGATGCAGCCTCACCAGCGCCTATGAAATGCAGCCTTACCAGCGCCTGTGAAATGCAGCCTCACCAGCACCCATGAAATGCAGCCTCACCAGCGCCCATGAAATGCAGCCTCACCAGCGCCCAACAGCGGCAGCCTCACCAGCGCCCATCAAATGCAACCTCACCCGCGCCCATCAAATGCAGCCTCACCAGTGCCAAACAGATGCAGCCTACCAATGCCCATCAATGCAACCTATCAGTGCCCATCAAATGCAGCCTCACCAGTGCCCATCAAATGCAGCCTCACCAGTGCCCATCAAATGCAGCCTCACCAGTGCCCATCAAATGCAGCCTCAAGAGTGCCCATGAAATGCAGCCTCACAAGTGCCCATCAAATGCAGCCTCACCAGCGCCCAACAGTGGCAGCCTCACCAGCGCCCAACAGTTGCAGCCTCAGCAGCGCCCATCAGATGCAGCCTCACCAGCGCCCATCAAATGAAGCCTCACCAGCGCCCATCAAATGAAGCCTCACCAGCGCCCATCAGATGAAGCCTCACCAGCGCCCATCAGATGAAGCCTCACCAGCGCCCATCAAATGAAGCCTCACCAGCGCCCATCAGATGCAGCCTCACCAGCGCCTATGAACTGCAGCCTCACCAGCGCCCATCAATGTAGCCTCACCAGCGCCCATCAGATGCAGCCTCACCAGCGCCTATGAAATGCAGCCTTACCAGCGCCTGTGAAATGCAGCCTCACCAGCACCCATGAAATGCAGCCTCACCAGCGCCCATGAAATGCAGCCTCACCAGCGCCCAACAGCGGCAGCCTCACCAGCGCCCATCAAATGCAACCTCACCCGCGCCCATCAAATGCAGCCTCACCAGTGCCAAACAGATGCAGCCTACCAATGCCCATCAATGCAACCTATCAGTGCCCATCAAATGCAGCCTCACCAGTGCCCATCAAATGCAGCCTCACCAGTGCCCATCAAATGCAGCCTCACCAGTGCCCATCAAATGCAGCCTCACCAGTGCCCATGAAATGCAGCCTCACAAGTGCCCATCAAATGCAGCCTCACCAGTGCCCATGAAATGCAGCCTCACAAGTGCCCAACAGTTGCAGCCTACCAATGCCCATCAATGCAACCTATCAGCGCCCATCAAATGCAGCCTCACCAGCGCCCATCAAATGCAGCCTCACCAGCGCCCATCAAATGCAGCCTCACCAGCGCCCATCAAATGCAGCCTCACCAGCGCCCATCAAATGCAGCCTCACCAGCGCCCATCAAATGCAGCCTCACCAGCGCCCTTCAAATGCAGCCTCACCAGCGCCCATCAAATGCAGCCTCACCAGCGCCCATCAAATGCAGCCTCACCAGCGCCCATCAAATGCAGCCTCACCAGCGCCCATCAAATGCAGCCTCACCAGTGCCCATCAAATGCAGCCTCACCAGCGCCCTTCAAATGCAGCCTCACCAGCGCCCATCAAATGCAGCCTCACCAGCGCCCATCAAATGCAGCCTCACCAGCGCCCATCAAATGCAGCCTCACCAGCGCCCATCAAATGCAACCTCACCCGCGCCCATCAAATGCAGCCTCACCAGTGCCAAACAGATGCAGCCTACCAATGCCCATCAATGCAACCTATCAGTGCCCATCAAATGCAGCCTCACCAGTGCCCATCAAATGCAGCCTCACCAGTGCCCATCAAATGCAGCCTCACCAGTGCCCATCAAATGCAGCCTCACCAGTGCCCATGAAATGCAGCCTCACAAGTGCCCATCAAATGCAGCCTCACCAGCGCCCAACAGTGGCAGCCTCACCAGCGCCCAACAGTTGCAGCCTACCAATGCCCATCAAATGCAGCCTCACCAGCGCCCATCAAATGCAGCCTCACCAGCGCCCATCAAATGCAGCCTCACCAGCGCCCATCAAATGCAGCCTCACCAGCGCCCATCAAATGCAGCCTCACCAGCGCCCATCAAATGCAGCCTCACCAGCGCCCATCAAATGCAGCCTCACCAGCGCCCTTCAAATGCAGCCTCACCAGCGCCCATCAAATGCAGCCTCACCAGCGCCCATCAAATGCAGCCTCACCAGCGCCCATCAAATGCAGCCTCACCAGCGCCCATCAAATGCAGCCTCACCAGCGCCCATCAATGAATATTTGCTTGCTTCAATTCATTCGGGTGTTGGGACACAGACAGTCTTCTGCCACCGCTGTGCCTCTGGCATTATGTGCGAATGGAGCGTCGGCTGTCTGCTGATGCTGAGACTTATGCTGGCCATACACTCCACGAAAAATCGTCCAAACGAACTTTCGAAAACAGAAAGTTCTGTCGTGAGTGCAAACGGTAGTGCCATCATGTAATGACCGATAAATCGTTCAGTGGACGAGAAAATGGTTCTTTTTTTTTACATATACCTGGTGCAGAAAGTTCGGACGGGAAACACATTAACCTTCCGATTTATCGTTCGTTCGGCAGAAAATTTCCAAACTTGTCCTTCGTTTTTTCGGCTCAAAAACGTCCAAACGATTTTCGATTTTGTGCCCATTAACTGGCCAAAAAACGAAAGATCTTTCTTAACGACCGATTTTCGGCCGAATTTTCGTATAGTGTATGGCCAGCATTAGTTGCTTGCTGCAGAGAGAAAATAGTAGGAACACCAGTGGCCGGGGCCCTAGGCAGCAGTGCGCCCTAGAAGGCTGTCTAGTTTGCCTAGTGGTAGCACCGATAGAACCAATAGTATAGTGTCCTCAATAGTATAGTGTCCCCCAGGCAGACTGAAACCCGGACTCATAATTCAAAACCTAAACTCTCCGGGTGAATCTTGGACAGGTGGCAACACTATTTCAGGCCCCAGATCAAAACAAACATGCCTAGCTCACAGCTAGGCCTGCCTAAATTTACTTGCACTGGCTGTAACAAAAACACAACTACTCTAGCAACCTACCTACATAAGGTCCTACAGCTGCAAAGGGTGGGCCAACTCAATATTGAACCCTACGGACTAAGACTGGGATTCCATTAACCACTTTAAACCCGCACGCCGTCAAATGACATCCAAAAAGGGGATCTGTTATCCTGGGTGGACGTCATAGGACGTCCTGTACTTTGTGCGGGGATATCTGAATGATGGGTGCAGCTAGAGGCATCATTCAGATATCATTTTCTTCCGGCGGCGATCCTGCGCACCGTAAGAATGAGCATAGTGGCGGTTCCGCCGCTTGATAGTTCTTACAGGGCGGCCGCCATCTGGTGGTTCTCCCGTCCCATCGGGGGCCCGGAGAGATGATCGCCGTCCGGCAGATGGGAGGCATAGAGATGACTGGTGACCAGATCATCTCTATGACCGTCGGAGGCCTGGGCGCGATGTACCGGGTACTCGTACGTAAACAAACCGCAATTGCGGCTAGTAAGCATGAGATTTGTGAATTTATTTTCACGATCTCATTCTTTTCAGCCTGGAGGAGAGATGTGGGGTATAAATGACCCCGCCTCTCTCCTTAAAGAGGACATGTCACACACCATTCCTATTACAAGGGATGTTTACATTCCTTGTAATAGGAATAAAAGCGATCGAAAAAATAAGTGTAAAAAAAATAAAAATAAATTAAACCACCCCTGTCCCCGGTAGCTCGCGCTCAGAAGCGAACGCACACGCAAGTCCTGCCCACGTATCCACTAGAGCCAATGAGGTTTTCCAATAATAAAGATGTCCGAAATGGGGTCGAATGTTCCCTTATTCGACCAAGGTCATCTGCTATAGCCAATGGGGTTTTTCCAATAACAAAGATGTCCGAAATGGCGTCGAATGTTTTCACCACATCAAGGCTGCATCTGATGCTTGTGTGTATATACGCGGTGATTCAGGACGCCGCCTGTTATCCCGTGACCAAGTCCTGTCGTGACGAAACGTAGGGAGGCGGCGTTCTGACGTCACCGCGCTTTTTCTCTACCCGGCGGCCGGCTATTTTATATACGCTCTACAAATCTCCAAGATTGTAAGTGCATTTCTACTTGCTTTTATGGAATAAATAAGGATTTTACACTATGTGCGCCCTTTATTTTTTGCATACCTTCGGATCGCTATTGGGAGTGAATCTTATCTACCAAGGACATTGAATATCCTGGCTGCCCTCGATCCCAGTCTCTTACCATGCTCTATATATGATCTCCTCTAACCAGGGATCATTTTTATCTGGTAAGAGAATATACATTATTGTGGTGGAGGTTCTTACCTTTCTGGCACTGTTCTAGTGTGAAACCGTCTTGCACATGGTGGAGATTATTTATGAACTTGCCTTCGGTGGACTGTTTATTTGTGATCAACACTCATTTGAATAGCACTGTGTCATGCATTTTTATAAATTTTTAGCGCGATCTTTTCTCTTGTGCACGTATCTAAACGTCGTTCAAACCACGCCGCGTGCATTAGAGCGTGTGCAACAATTCTCGTACTAGACCTCCTCTGTAACTCTAAACTGGTAACCTGTAAAAAATTTAAAGCGTCACCTATGGAGATTTTTAAGTAACAAAATTTGGCGCCATTCCATAAAGAATGACATGTTAGGTATCTATTTACTCGCCGTAACATCATATTTCATATTTTACCAAAAAATCGGGCTAACTTTACTGTTTTGTTATTTTTAAATTCATGAAACCATTTTTTTTTACAAAAAAAAGGCGTTTGGAAAATTTTTGAGCAAATACAGTGCGAGATAAAACGTTGCAATGACCGCCATTTTATTCCCTAGGGTGTCTGACATATATAATGTTTTGGGGGTTCTGAGTAATTTTCTATCAAAAGAATAATGATTTGTATTTGTAGGAGAGAAGTGCCAGAATACGCCCGGTATTAAGGTGGGTTTTAAAGCCCTGAATTGAAGTGGTTAATGTTCATGTGCATGTAAAGGCAGGCGTCCCAAAACTTTTGGTTACATAGTGTATTTCATTGCATTAGCAGTTGCCCTGCATTGCTGTTTCAGGTGCGTAGTCTGAGCTGCACGAGAGACAACTTTCCGCACGCACATTCAAATATTTTATTTTGTTCCAGCAAGGTCGACCTTGGATCCCTCTTTTTCAGAAACTGAGTTAATAGACTAAATTTTCTGCGGCTGAAACATAATAGCAGTTACTCGCTAATGATGGACTATAAAATGTGGAGAGACGTCAGAATTGTGTGGTTGCTGGATAAAAATTTCTTTACCCACAATCCTCCTGACGTTAATAAGATTCCATTGTGTCGTGCGCGGCCTCTGTTGCGTGTTGCGTCGGGTTCTGGGCTAGTCAAGGTTATCCCATCCAAGACCAGTAAGGTGGACTATGAATGTTTCATATACTGGAACTGTGCATAATGGACACTATTTACATTGCCTAATGGTAAATTCCGGTCATGAATACATCCATGAGATGCCACATTGGGATGATATATGGTTTTGCAATATTTCCTAGAATTGATTTGGATGTAAATTTTTCATTACTAAAACCTCATATAAGATTTAACAGGGGCTTATTTATAAAAAAATTAAATAAATGTGACAAACCTTCGCACAGGTGCAACCATAGGTGTGTGCAGACTAGACACGGGTGCCATCAATAAAAAAAAAAAATCATTTAGTTATGTTCCGTTTTGTATTAGCCATTATTTCGTATTTCGTACTTTTTGTCCGAAATTCAATTTGGATTGAATACTAATTTTCCATAGACTCCTATGTTAAACTTCAGTCTAGGCATGGGCACAGTGAGGCATGGGCACAGTGAGGCATGGGCATGGGCACAGTGAGGCATGGACATGGGCACACAGGCCTGTCGCGACAAGGCAAGCAAACCAAGCAATTGCTTGGGGCCACGAGCTGGCCTGGGGCCCCAAGCAGGGCCCCTGAGCCGCCTAAGCATTCTATAGAGAGCCTCAGGCAGCTGCAGCACTGCTGCCTCTCTCGTCAATTCTTCCCCTTCCCTGTAGCGTTGCCGAGCCCCTCTTCCTTCCTCCTGTCAGTCTAGCCGGGTACCATGTGGTAAAGGAGATTCAGTTTCCTTATCCCGGCTGGACTGACAGGAAGTGCACACTTCCTTTCAGTCTGGCCGGGAACAGGAAACTGGAATCTTCTTCCGTGCGGGACGGGGGGGGAGACGGGGGGAGTAAAAAGAACATAGGGAGGGAGGGGGTAACAAAAAACATAGGGAGGGGGAGTAAGAAGGACACAGGGAGGGGGGAGTAAAAAGAACATGGGGGGTAAAAAAAACATAGGGAGGGGGGCCTCCATGTCTTTTTTGCTTGGGGCCCCCAAATTCCTTCAAACGGCCCTGTGGGCACAGTGAGGCATGGGCACAGTGAGGCATGCACATGGGCACAGTGAGGCATGCAGATGGACACCCTAGGCTTATACTCAAGGCAATACGTTTTCCCAGTTTATGTGGTAAAATTAGGTGCCTCGGCTTATATTCGGGTCGGCTTATACTCGATTATAAACGGTAAATCGTAATATCGCCATCTAGTGGCCTCTTTTACATGGTATCTGTGAATAATCTACTAAAGGTACATCGATTGTTTCTTAAAAGCCACCATAGCGTCCCATAATTCTATGGACTATACCATGAGGGCCGAGAAACAGCCCCCAGTAGCCATCTTCCTCCTTCGTCCATGCACCGTCTCCAGAGGACTCCACACCTATTCAGCTGTAATTCTAATGTCAGCCTAATGGAAACATCGCTGGTATGTTCATGACCCCTTTCCCTAGTTAGACTAGTGTGTTAGGACTGTATATTTTGTATATTGTGTATACTGATTGTATGCTGTTTCTTTTATTTTAGTTTTACTCTAACTTCTCTGCAATAAAAAATGACCTAGCACCTGACTCAATGAGTTGTTAAGGGAGGAGAGTTAGCTGTCTATCTAATTATACCTCCGTCACGTGAGGGCAGAACGCGCACAACTGGCACATGCCCTGTGTACGCCTATGGGCGCAACAAAAAATCGCCATATTTTGTCTAATATGTTTATTTTCATATAGCACCGTCTAGTGGCCATAATGCAGTATTAATAGTTTACCTGATTTGAACTTAAAAGCACCACCCAAAAGCACCTTTTCGGGGGGGGGGGGGGGGGGGAATACCGTCTATACCCATATATCCTTTGCTACTTCCTGGAGCCTCAGCCACGACCAATAACGTCACAGCGGGAGCTCCCTCCTCTTTCCCCTGTAGCCATTTTTTTTTTACAAATAAATATCTGAGTAGTGTGGGGTACATTTGTATTTGGCCCCTTTACTCTGATATCCCTAACTAAAATCTAGTGGAACCAATTGCCTTCAGAAGTCTCCTAATTAGTAAATAGAGTCCACCTGTGTGTCATTTAATCTCAGTATAAATACAGCTGTTCTGTGAAGCATTATGAAGGCCAAGGAACACACCAGACAGGTCAGGGATACATTTGTGGAGAAGTATAAAGCAGGGTTAGGCTCTAAAAAAAAATATCCTAAAGCTTTGAACATCTCACGGAGCTCTGTTCAATCCATCATCGGAAAATGGAAAGAGTATGGTGCAACTGCAAACCTAGTAAGACATGGCCGTCCATCTAAACTGACCGGGCCGGGCAAGGAGAGCATTCATCAGAGAAGCAGCCAAGGGGCCCGTGGTAACTCTGGAGGAGCTGCAGAGATCCACAGCTCAGGGGGGAGAATCTGTCCACAGGACAACTATTAGTGGTGCTCTCCACAACTCTGCCCTTTATGGAAGAGTGACAAGAAGAAAGACATTGGTGAAAGAAAGTCATAAAAAGTCCCATTTGCAGTTTGTGAGAAGCCATGTGGGGGAGGGGACACAGCAAACATGTGGAAGAAGGTGCTCTGGTCAGATGAGACCAAAATTGAACTTTTTGGCCTAAAAGCAAAATGCTATGTGTGGAGGAAAACTAACACTGTACATCACCCTGAACACACCATCCTAACTGTGAAACATGGTGGTGGCAGCATCATGTGGTGGGGATGTTTTTCTTCAGCAGGGACAGGGAAGCTGGTTAGAGTTGATGGTAAAATGGATGGAGCTAAATACAGGGCAATCTTAGAAGAAAACCTGTTAGAGTCTACAAAAGACGAGACTGGGGGAGGTTCACCTTGTGGAAGAAGGTGCTCTGGTTAGATAAGACCACCCACTGACATTGGGACCTTTTCTACTCCCAATGGCCACAGTCTGGCCCCCCTAAAAGTCAGAGGGACAGAAACTGGTCCTTGGTGTAGAAAGTCTGGAGACCCCTGGTATAGTTGGTCAGAAGTCACACATGCAGATAGCAGACATAAATCACACTAGGTGCTTTGAATTGAGACAAGTATACATTATTGAAGGATATGCGTTGTTCATTTTTTATTTCAGCGCCCTACAACCACTTTAAGTGTCTTTTGTTTTTTTCCTATAGGTTGAACCACAGGAACTCTCTGAATCCTGTTTCTGGGTAAAGGCCAAGGAGGAGAAATTTGAAAACCCCGAACTCTTCAAGAAGCTGTGCCAGACTTTTGCAACGCACATCAAAGGTAGGCCATGGATCTACATTGATTATCAGTCGTCGTTTTTATTTATTTGCCGACTGTTTCATCACACGGTGTACCAGTGTTTGTGATGGTTGATCTTTCCTTTTAAACACTTAGTGTTGGTGAAACCAAAAACGTTTTCTCATTTATGGCTGCTAAAATATTTACTCCTACCATGTGTGCTCATTTCTTTATAAAATCGATTATTAGACCATAAATTCCTGGTGACTCTGCCGTTTCCCAGCTCTTCCTTAATGAGAGTGGCAACACTTTGGGAGCCGATCCCGAGTCTTCAGCCTCGCCGCGTTTTCTGAACATGCTCCAGTTTCAGTGAGGAGGCCGGGCTCTACCTTTCCCCCATCCCCATGTCACACTCTTGAATTTATTGTGAGGTGGCTCCAGCAGATTGATCAATAGCGAACAAAGAACAGGAATGTAAGATAGATGATAAAAACGGAACAATAGATTAAAGAAATATATAAATTATAGATAATCAATGGATAAAACAGCAGGGATAGATAGATAGATAGATAGATAGATAGATAGATAGATAGATAGATGGAGAGATAGATGGAGAGATAGATGGAGAGATAGATGGAGAGATAGATGGAGAGATAGATGGAGAGATAGATGGAGAGATGGAGGGATAGAGGGAGGGATAGAGGGAGGGATAGATGGATAGATGGAGGAATAGATGGAGGGATAGATGGAGGAATAGATGGAGGGATAGATGGATGGATGGAGGGATAGATAGATAGGATAAGATAGATAGATAGATACAATAGATAGATAGATAGATAGGATAAGATAGATAATACATTATAGAAACATGTTTACAAGATAAATCAATGAATATCTTTAGATAGATGGACACTGTAAATATAATTTGTTTAAATAAAAATAGATGGAACGATAATGAATAGATAAAACAATAGATAGAAAGGTAGATAGAAATAGGAAAGTGCGATAGATATCATTGGTTTAAATACAAATTGATGGGAAGATAATAGATAAAATGAAATACAGAAAGGTAGATATAAATAGATAAGTACTGGATAGATGATAGGAAGGTAGTTTGTAGCTATAGATCTATAGATGGATATATCACATGATAGATAATCGATGGAAAAAAAAATCTGTCGAAAAAAAGTTAGATAGAAATAAGTCAATACATGATAAACATATTCATGGTTCTGTATTTTAGCAAAACAAAAAAACATAACAAAGAAAAACAAAGTAGATGATATAGATAGATGCAATAGATAGCGAAAAGAGCGGAGACAGAAGGGAGAGAGGGGAGAGAGAGGGTGGAGAGAGAGGGGAGAGAGGGTGGAGAGAGGGTGGAGAGAGGGTGGAGAGAGGGTGGAGAGAGGGGAGAGAGAGCGTGGAGAGAGGGCGGAGAGAGAGGGGAGAGAGAGGGTGGAGAGAGGGTGGAGAGAGGGGGGAGAGAGGGGGGAGAGAGAGGGTAGAGAGAGGGTGGAGAGAGGGTGGAGAGAGGGTGGAGAGAGAGGGGAGAGAGAGGGTGGAGAGAGGGTGGAGAGAGGGTGGAGAGAGGGTGGAGAGAGGGTGGAGAGAGGGTGGAGAGAGAGGGGGGAGAGAGGGTGGAGAGAGAGAGGGGAGAGAGAGGGTGGACAGAGAGGGGAGAGAGGGTGGACAGAGAGGGGAGAGAGGGTGGAGAGAGAGGGTGGACAGAGAGGGGAGAGAGGGTGGAGAGAGGGTGGAGAGAGGGTGGAGAGAGAAGGTGGAGAGAGGGTGGAGAGAGAGGGTGGAGGGAGAGGGTGGAGAGAGGGGGTGGAGAGAGAGGGTGGAGGGAGAGGGTGGAGAGAGAGGGTGGAGAGAGAGGGTGGAGGGAGAGGGTGGAGAGAGGGGGTGGAGAGAGAGGGTGGAGAGAGAGGGTGGAGAGAGAGGGTGGAGAGAGAGGGTGGAAAGAGAGTAGAGAGAGTAGAGAGAGTGGAGAGAGAAAGAGAGAGATAAATAGATGGCTAGATAGAGAGATAAATACCGTATTAATCAGCGTATACCGCACACTTTTTTCCCCTTAAAACCAGGGGAAAATCGTGGGTGCGCGATATACGCCGATCCCCGCTTCCCGCGCTGTGTTTGAACGCCGCCGCTGACATGTACTGAGCGCAGTACACTTGGGTACACTCAGCCAGGCTCGGCTCCCCTCGCAGTCACGCCCTGTACCACCTCGTAGCCTTTATGCGAGAGGAGCCGAGCGCGCCCGAGTGTACTGCGGCGGCGGCGTTCAAACACAGGGCGGGAAGTGGGGGTCGGCTCAGAGACAGCGCGGGAGAAGCAGGGAGGACACCACGAAGGCCGCAGACGGACGCCGGACAGGACATGGCCGCCGATGGACACCTGGCAACTGTAAGTAACTGTAAACTGTCAGTATTTCTTTTTTTTTCCTTAGGATTCCCTTCTAGGTTTGGGGTGCGCGCTATACGCCGGTGCGTGCTATAGGGCAAAAAATACGGTAGATGGCTAGATAGACAGAGAGATAAATCGATAGATCGAAGTTATAATGTGTAGATGTGTTCTGTCTGATGGCATATTTATTTGGTGACTATCCTTTGAATGGAGATAGTTGGTGTTTGTTCATTGGGTACTTTGTATACGATTGTCTGCGGACTGCGGTGGAATGTTCTGCAGATCTTTAATCAGTGAGCACATCGAGATGCTGTAACATTGACATGAAAACAAGAGATCCACCCCCAACAAGCTTTCCATCTAGAAGGCGAGAAGATCAATAGAGGGGTAGAGGGATTGGACAGATAAAGTGCGCCTTTTGTGAAATGTTGTCCATAAATCGTAGCAAATGATTGGTATACCCCACGAGCTGATCTCCAAGCAAAGAGCTTATATGTCGGTCCATCCAGCCCTAATAATTATCCAGCTCTGCGACTCAGCACAGTTCTGGCTGTCAAGGCAGGAGACCTGATTTTTCTCCATTGCAATTAAGTTACCCTTACAGGTCTTGCTTCCTCCCCCCCCCCCCCAGGGCCGCCATTAGGGGGGTACAGGCATTACACCTGTAAGGGGCCCGGGGGTCCCCAGGGGCCCGAATGGGAACCACCCTATGGCTCCGAAGGTCCCCAGGGGCCCGGAGGCCACTAAGGGCCCCAGATGGCAAGCCCTTTTTTTTATCAAAAAATATATATATTTAAAAAAATATATATATTTTTTTTATATATTTTTCTTTTATTTTTTATTAAAGGGCCAATTTTTTTTCTTTTATTTTTTTAGAGGTCCGGAGGTCCACAGGGACCTGGAGATCTCCAGGGCCCCAGATGACAACCCCCCTTTTTTTCTAAAATAAATATTTTTTTTTTATAATTTTTTATTTCTTTTATTTATATATATATATATATATATATATATATATATATATATATATATATATATTATTATTATTATTAAAGGGCCCAGAGGTCCCCAGGGCCCCATGTGTCAAACCCCCTTTTTTTATAATTGTTTATTTTTTTTATTTTTTTATATATTTTTTTTATATATTTTTTTTTTATTAAAGGGCCCAGAGGTCCCCAGGGCCCTGGAAGGCAACCCCCTTGTTTTTTATTTTTTTTTATATAAATGTTATATTTTAAAAAAATATATATATATATTTTCTCTCTTTTTTCTTTTTATTTTATAAAGAGCACAGAGGTCCCCAGGGCCCCGGATGGCTCCCCCCCTTTTTTATATATATTTTTCTTTATTTCTTCTTTTTGTAAAGGGCCCCCCCGCTTCTCAATTTGCGGCAGCACCCCCCCCCCCGGCTTCTCAATTTCATGCGGCAGCCCCCCCCCCCCGGTTCTCTGCTTCAGGGGGCCCATGCCTGAAGCTGTGTAAGGGGCCCCAAAATTCCTGATGGCGGCCCTGCCCCCCCCCCCCCCCCCCCCCCAACACACACAGAGTTCCCCTTTACAGGGTTTATTATTTTCAGAATTTTTACGGGATTAATAAGCCAATTTAAAGTCTGTGAGGCCGTCCCGCAGTCACTGGTGTGAGAAACAGAAAATGAAAATTTAGTAATTGCAACCAACAGATTGACCAGTCCGGCGTCCAATTAATCCTGTATAGACTGTAAGCTTCACTAAGCAAGCGCTTTTCATGCGGTTTTTACCAGTAATTAAGTCAAAGCAAACTTGAGGAATAACGATGGTGGGAGAAGCGTGTGAAGAGGTCCCCCTATAGAATGTGGATGTTGTGCCGGCCTCTGGGCGAGGAACAGAAGCAATTAGTGTTCTGATTTAATAAAGTGTACATGAACATTCTTCAAAGTCAACCGCTAAGACCAACCGTCCTGGCGGGATCAATAATTAGTTCAAGTCATTTCATTTCTGCAAACAAGTGACAAATTCCACAAGTTTCTAAACTACTTTTAGAAAAGTAAAAAAAAAATATATATATAATAAAGAGATAAAAAATAATATACATCTCTTAATTATATCTTCTTATTTGTCTTTATATTTTCCTATTCTATCATCTTATTTTATCTCTTTATTATATCCAATACATCTTCTTATAGTTCTTTTTAACTTATTATATCCCTTTATTATATCTTCTTGTATCTATTATACCTTCTTCTTATATCTCATTGGTATATATTTTATTATATCTATTATTAGGGTTGTCCCGATACCACTTTTTTTTGAGACCGAGTACAAGTACCGATACTTTTTTTTCAAGTACTCGCCGATACTGATTACCGATATTTTGTCATGTGACAGTGGTAGTATTTTTTTGATGGGAGGGATCTCCTGTTGTTGGGGGAGTGGTCTATTATTGCTGGCTACTGGTGGGTCTATTGTTTCCGACTTGTTGCTGACTACAGGGAATCTATTTTACTGTCTGTCTTGTTGTCATTAACAAATTCCATACAAATCACTTGGCACCACAAAATAATACTTGGTTCTGTATTCTCTAAATGGGACGGTACTGGAAGGTTGGGAGGAGGTTCAACTAAGAAACAATTCTCGGACGTGGGTGGGGGGAGTTTCTGTACCTATTCTCTGAGAAAAAAAAGCCCTCCTGATTATATCTATTATCAGAGCTTTTTTTCTCAGAAAATAGGTGCAGGAACTCAACCACGACCCGTTCAGATTTCACAAACAGTAGAAGGGTCTTAAAGGGGCATTAAATACCAGAATTGCATTACATACAGTGTGCAGAGTTCAGGGGGTTACAAAGCAGTCACTTGTAAACACAGAAACCAGACTTCTGTGTTCACAAGTGATTGTGGTGAGCGGGCACCAAAGGGTCTGAGCCAAAGGTGGTGGAACTGAGTTCCACCAAGTTCCCCCAGAAAAAAAGCCCTGTCTATTATACCTTCCTAGTATATCTCTTTTATTATATATTTTATAATATATCTTCTTATGTATTTTTTATTACATCTTCTTTTATAACTCTTTTATTATATTTTCCTCTATCTTTTATACCTTCTTGATTCTCTATATTATATTTTCTGTATTCTTTTTATATCTTCTTATTATAGACTGGACGTTGGCTATCTGCGCTATATAAAAATACCTATTATAATAATACAAATATAAATTACTGTATAATATATAATATAGTAACAATAATACAATGTAATATATGAAGCCCCCCCGGGTGCTCTGCCCTGCTGGGGGACTTTGGGAGGACTTTATTGTTGCATCTCTAATAGCTGATAAATCTTGGTCGATCTTTCAACCTTTCTTCGAGCGGAGTTCCACCCAAAAGTGGAACTTCCACTTCAAGCACTCCATGGCACATTTGGCAATTGGCATGTAATTTTGTTGGGGGAGGGGGAGTGGGGGCTTAGTTTTGAGTGGGACTTCCTGTCCGGCTTCCTCCTTTCACCTATTGGGCCACCTAGGCAGGGCTGGACTGGGACAAAAATTTGGCCCTGGACTTCATCCAGACTGACCCACTTTGACATGTCTCTCCCATGGCGGCCAGACAACTCTCGCACCCCCCCCCCCGGCCACCCAAGCCCCCTCTCCCCCTTTACTAGCCACTAGCTGTTCTACTTTATTAGAGTTGAACGGCTGGTACTGGTACTTTTATAGGCAGTACCAGTGGGGAAGCTAGACATTATACCACCTGGGGCAAGGAATCAGTTTGGTGCCCCCCCTTATGGGACAAGATTAGGCAGAAGTGAGAAACCCCCAGGCCATAGCTTTTGAGTCAGCTGTCTGTCCCCTTCCCCATGCTCCTCTGTCGTCCCCCCTGCTCCTCTGGTCCTCCCCCTGCTTCTCTGTTCTCCCCAGGTGAACACTGTGGGAGGGAGAGGAGGTGAGCGCTGCGGGGAGGGAGAGACAGTGGAGAGGAGGGTGGCGGCGGTCTGCTGCCACTGAAGCCGGCCCACTGAGCCATCGGCCCACCGGGAAACTCCTCTGTAGTCCCAATGGCCAGTCCAACCCTGCGCCTAGGCGACGACTCCTCTCCACCTAGGCACTTTCCTCTACTTGTTCATCCCCTGACTTAGTTGGGGTAGGCGGTACACTTTGGTGGGGGTGGGTCAACCACACCTCATGACCTTTGACCTCTTCGAACCCGCCTTTTGACCTTTGACCTCTGGGGGTGTCCATGTTCCAATTCCTGAGTCCTAGCCTTATTCTTCAAGGGGAAACACTAACCCTGAACCCCTAACCCCAGGGACAGGTGACAAGTCCCAGAAGATCGCCTGTCCACTGGGAGAGCACAACACGTCTCACGCATTGCGCAGTGCGTGCCCGGCCGTGAAGCCGAAAGCTGTCACGGCTGGGTGCCCACTGTGTCAATGGACGAGCCAGCGGAAAGGAGCGGAGAGGAGGGCAGCCACATCGCTGCACCGTGGAACAGGTAAGTGTCTGTTTATGAAAAGGCAGCAGGTTTACTTTTTGTAGCTGATGACTTTTAATAAACATAAAAAGCCTGGAACTCCGCTTTAACTGTAGCCAAAAAAATAGAAATTAGATACACTTACACAAAAAAAAAAAGTATATAGATAATCAGGTTCTACACGTAGGCACAGATGGATGTTTCATTGTGCTTTTCAAACCCAGATTTGGGGGGGTGTAAAAAAAAAAAAAAGCAGAAACACCTTTGAAAGAAGGTCTTCTCTTTATGTCTGTTGTATGCAGGTCAGCGCCCTTGTACCACTCCACAGGACGCGGCTGGCAGTTGCCATGGTGACCAGATAAGCAAAGTACAGAATCTATTTTATCATGGAAATTAGGGATTTTAAGGCAACATTTAGTGTATTAAAGATCAGTTAGAGGTTGGAAATGAAAATGTCTTTTCATTTGACTTGGTATCTCTATCTATCTATCTATCTATCTATCTATCTATCTATCTATCTATCTATCTATCTATCTATCTATCTATCTATCTATCTATCTATCTATCCTCTATAGAATGTATACATATATATAGGGCCAACAGTTTTTGGACACCTGACCATCACATCCATATGAATTTGTTGGATATTCCATTGCAAAACAGTGGCACAGAGTTGGCTCCATTTGTGGCCTCAACTGCCTTAACGTTTCTGGGAAGCCTCTACATGGCATTTTGTAGAGTGTCCGTTTGAAGTTGTGTCACTTCAGCCAAAAGAACATGTGTGAGGTATGGTACTGATGTTGGAGGAGAAGATGTAGCTCACAACCGGAGTCTCAATTCATCCCAAAGGTGTTCGGTAGGGTTGAGGTCAGAACTGTGCGAAGGCCACTTGAGTTCTTCCAGACCAAACTCATCCGATCTTTTTGTGAGGTCAGCTATTGATGTTGGATAAGAAGACCTGAAAGGAGACTGAAATGATGAGGAAGGCCTCTCTTGTATCTCCAGCTCAGGCCCCACTGAGAGTGGAACATATGGTGCCAAGGAAGCCCCTACATGGCATTTTGTAGAGTGTCTGTTTGAAGTTGTGTCCCTTCAGCCAAAAGAACATGTGTGAGGTATGGTACTGATGTTGGAGGAAAAGGTGTAGCTCACAACTGGAGTCTCAATTCATCCCAAAGGTGTTCGGTAGGGTTGAGGTCAGAACTGTGCGAAGGCCACTTGAGTTCTTCCAGACCAAACTCATCCGATCTTTTTGTGAGGTCAGCTATTGATGTTGGATAAGAAGACCTGAAAGGAGACTGAAATGATGAGGAAGGCCTCTCTTGTATCTCCAGCTCAGGCCCCACTGAGAGTGGAACATATGGTGCCAAGGAAGCCCCTACATGGCATTTTGTAGAGTGTCTGTTTGAAGTTGTGTCCCTTCAGCCAAAAGAACATGTGTGAGGTATGGTACTGATGTTGGAGGAAAAGGTGTAGCTCACAACTGGAGTCTCAATTCATCCCAAAGGTGTTCGGTAGGGTTGAGGTCAGAACTGTGCGAAGGCCACTTGAGTTCTTCCAGACCAAACTCATCCGATCTTTTTGTGAGGTCAGCTATTGATGTTGGATAAGAAGACCTGAAAGGAGACTGAAATGATGAGGAAGGCCTCTCTTGTATCTCCAGATCAGGCCCCACTGAGAGTGGAACAGACGGTGCCAAGGGACAGGAGGAACACGAGTGCCTGTGGATGATGATTGTGGATTGTTTAGAACAGTCTCTGCACAAAATGAAATTTTCGAATGGAAAACAGTCATTTATAACTACTCGCGGCTATAATGAATTTTCAGGTCCCTGCAATACAGACAACATTCATTGAAATAAAACGGCATGGGCTCCCCCCCAGTCCATGGCCAGGCCCTTTGGGTTTGGCATGAATATTAAGGGGAAACCTGAAACAAAATTAAAAATAATTGCGTGGGGGTCCTCCCAAAATCCATACCAGGCCATTCACGACTGGCATGGATATTAAGGGTGAACCTTGCGCCAATTTTTTGTATTATAAAATGGCGTAGGAGTCCCCCCAAAATCCATACCAGGCCATTTAGGACTGGAATGGATAGTAAGGGGGAACCCTGCGCCAATTTTTTTTTTTTTTTATAAAATGTCGTAGGGTCCCCCCGAAAATCCAAACCAGACCCTTCAGGTCTGGTATGGGTTTTAAGGGTAACCCTGCGCCTGTATTAAAAAGAAAATGGTGTAAGGGTCCCCCCCCAAAATCCATCAGGGCGTGAACACCACATAATGTTCACTATTCGGCGAGCACCTGTTGTTCAAGTTGAACTTGCGTTTGACTCGAACATCGGGCTCATCCCTAGTCCCTACCTCACGTTCTCACACATACACATACCAGGGTCAATTTAGACAGGAGCCAATTAACCCATCAGCATGTGTTTGTAGGGTGGGAGGAAACTAGAGTACCCAGAGGAAACCTCACAAACACAGGGAGAACATGCAAACTCCTTGAAGGTTGCGTCACGGTTGGAAGTCCAGCAGTTGCTTGTATTTAGCGTGACACTTTATACAGCACTTTTTCTTTTTTTAATAAGCGTTCTTAAGAAACCATGATCATAACAACCTTACTTAATTGATAACATGATCGCCTTGTTTATCAGCTCGCTGCATCTTTGAGATTTTGTAATCCTCAATTAAATACGGTCGACTGACCTGACTTCGTCTGACAGCACTTTTAAAAGCTTATGATGATGGATGACGAGGTCTAATAATTATCAATCACTGTTTTTTTAGATGCGGGTTGCTGTCAGCAATCCCGGGGCTCTGTGAGGAAATGCGCTCAAGATGCCACTCAGTAATTACTTAAGTCGAGCTGGAGATTTCCAAAGATTGGTGCATGTAAAGTGACTGGGCCACAGCTAATCCCATCTCTATGTATCAGAGGCTGGGGGCTTGGAGAGATGTATCCTTTCTTGCTTTCTTTATTTTTCTCTTTCTCTCTCTCTCTCTTTCTCTCTCTCTCTCTTCCTCTCTCTATCTCTCCCTCTGAAGCAGTGGTGGCTGGTGCTCAACACTTTTTGGGGGGCGCGCAAACAAAACTGGAAAAAAAAAGGCATCAAATGCAGCCGCTGTGCCCATCAAACGCAGCCACTGTGCCCATCTACTGCTGCCAGTGTGTCCATCAATTGCCTCTACTTTGCCCATTACTTTCCACTACTGTGCCCATCAAATGCAGCCACTGCGCCCATTAAAGCAGCCACTGTGCCCATCACTTGCCACTACTGTGCACATCAAATGCAGCCACTGTGCCCATCAAATGCAGCCACTGTGCCCATCAAATGCAGCCACTGTGCACATCAAATGCAGCCACTGTGCCTATTAAACGCAGCCACTGTGCCCATCACTTGCCACTACTGTGCCCATCAAATGCAGCCACTGTGCCCATTAAACGCAGCCACTGTGCCCATCAATTGCTGCCACTGTGCCCATCAATTGCCGCCACTTTGCCCATCAAATGCCGCCACTGTGCCCATCAAATGCAGCCACTGTGCCCATCAAATGCAGCCACTGTGCCCATCACTTGCCACTACTGTGCCCATCAATTGCAGCCACTGTGCCCATCAATTGCAGCCACTGTGCCCATCAATTGCAGCCACTGTGCCCATCAATTGCAGCCACTGTGCCCATCAAATGCAGCCACTGTGCCCATCAAATGCAGCCACTGTGCCCATCAAATGCAGCCACTGTGCCCATCAAATGCAGCCACTGTGCCCATCAAATGCAGCCACTGTGCCCATCAAATGCAGCCACTGTGCCCATCAAATGCAGCCACTGTGCCCATCAATTGCTGCCAGTGTGTCCATCAATTGCCTCTACTTTGCCCATCACTTTCCACTACTGTGCCCATTAAATGCAACCACTGTGCCCATTAAATGCAGCCACTATGCCCATTTAACGCAGCCACTGTGCCCATCCCTTGCCACTACTGTGCCCATCAAATGCAGCCACTGTGCCCATTAAACGCAGCCATTGTGCCCATCACTTGCCACTACTGTGCCCATCAAATGCAGCCACTGTGCCCATCAATTGCTGCCAGTGTGCGCATCAACAGCCCCTACTATGCCCATTAATTTCTGCAAGTGTGCCCATCAATTGCCACTACTGTGCCCATCAAATGCTGCCAGTGTGCATCCCCCGCTGGACACCTGTCTCGGTGGAGCAGTGGGTTATAGCAGCTGTGTCCTCCACGCTCCTCAATGTCTTCTCCCGTCCTCTCTTCCCATCCTCTGCTATGATTGGACGCCTGGTAGGCATCCAATCACAGCACCTGTCATTTCAGCCAATCAGGTGACCGGTAACAGACCCAAGCACCTGATTGACTGAGAGGCCATTCAGTGTTTGGAAGGCGAATATTCATGCGTTTTTTATTTTTTGCACTATAAACAAAAATAGAGCGACAATAAATATATATATATATATATATATATATATATATATATATATATATATATATATATATATACATATATATTTTTTTGCTCTAATAAATATCCCCCAAAAAATGTATTAAAAATATATTTTTTCCTCAGTTTAGGTCGATACGTATTCTTCTACATATTTTTGGTAAAAAAATCGCAATAAGCATATATTGATTGGTTTGCGCAAAAGTTATAGCGTCTACAAAATAGGGGATAGTTTTACGGCATTTTTATTAATATTTTTTTTTTTACACTGATGCCTTGTAGTCAGATGGAGGCTACACACGGCGGACTTTCGGAGAAAAAAAGTCAGACTGAAGCTACACACGGCGGCCTTTCGGAGAAAAAAAGTCAGACTGGCTTTTTTAGTCGGAAAGTCCGGCTGTGTGTAGCCTCCTTCTGACTTTTTTTGTCGGAAGTCTGCCATGTGTATGAGGCCTGACATCTCCCTGTTCTTCAGCTCTGTGACCCGATCGCGGGACACCTGCGGACATTGAGTCTGCGGGTCCTGCGGGCACGGTCACGGAGCTCACGTCAGGGTCATAAAATGATGCCGGCAGGAACCCTCCCTCGATCCGGGTGGACGTCATATGATGTCCTTTCTTCCCGGCAATCTAGGGCCTGTCAGAGGTGAGGAGACTGATGTGTGTTCCCAGTACAGAGGAACACACATCGATCTCCTCCCATTGTGAGTCCCCCTCCCCCTACAGTTAAAACACACTTTAGGGAACATATTAACCCCTTCAGCGCCCCCTAGTATTAACCCCTTCCCTGCTAGTCACATTTACACAGTAATCATAGCAGTTTTAGAGCACTGAGCGCTGTGAAAATGCCAATGGTCCCAAAAATGTGTCAAAAGTGTCCGATGTGTCCGCCGCAATGTCACGGTCACAGTAAAAACCGCAGATCGCCGCCATTACTAGTAAAGAAAAATAATAAATAAAAATGCCATAAATCTATCACTTATTTTGTAGACGCTACAACTTTTGCGCAAACCAATCAATAAACGCTTATTGCGATTTTTGATTTATACCAAAAATATGTAGAATACGTATCGGTCTAAACTGAGGAAATTATTATTTTTTTTTAAATTGTGATATTTAATAAATCAAAAAGTAAAAAATATTGTGTTTTTAAAAAAAAAAAACGGTCGGTCTTCGTCTGTTTAAAGCACAAAAAATAAAAACCGCAGAGGTGATCAAATACCACCAAAAGAAAGCTCTATTTGTGGGGAAAAAAGGACGCCAATTTTGTTTGGGAGCCATATCGCACGACCGCGCAAATGTCAGTTAAAACGATGCAGTGCCGAATCGCAAAAAGGGACAAGGTCCTTAGCCTGCATAATGGTCCGGCTCTTAAGTGGTTAAGCGGTTAATTACATAACATTATGTGGTACGCAGACATTTGCTTATTTTGAGGGACCTTTTTCATTCTGCAACACGATTGATATGTTTTCCTCCTCACTGTCACACTGCTGTTGTCGTGTCTGTGAAATGTATCACAAATCCCATTAGAAGCCTCCGCCTAATGGCGCTCCCCGCTTTTTGCACAGAAGTCTCCCAAAATGGCAGATTTTACCAATTAGCGAGATTTTCAAAAGAACAATGATCACTTCCTCATTAGAGCAGCTTATGTGAGAAAGAATGCAAACGCACGTTCGCCGCTTGGTTTACGGTTTAATTTCCTCTGAGGTTTGACCTGCCCTTTTCCTTTTTTTACTTCTCTACTTGTGGAAATTGGCTTTCCATGTGAAATGCGCCCCAAAACAAAACAGAATCGGGCATATCTGTCTGCAGAGCCTTCACGCGAACTTCACACACGTGGCGTTACGTAATCGGCTAGAACCGTTTTGTACGCTAGGGCTTATTTCTGTTGCCGTTGGGTAAAAATTCTAGAGCAGCGAATCCTGGGCTGTTCTTGAAGCCTGCACCACTCTCCCAGTCTTTATGTGGCTACCCAGCAGGGCTGGTCCCTGGATCCTGTGGCCACCCACTCTCCCAATGACTTGTGAGAAATGTGAAGTGGGAGGAGCTAGAGGAGACCCTATCTCCTGATTTTGGCATAGGTGTCACTGCTACGAGACTCCACATAGCTGGAGACACCGTGAGTAACACTACCAGGTTGTGATTATAGTTTCCATTAAAAGTCCCCACTACAGTTCTTAGATTCGTAGATGACCTTGATCAAGAGCACTCATGTTGGCTGATCAGAACTTCCCCCAGCACTTCCACTCATCCCATTCCCCCCACCAGCACTGCCACTGATCTCAACTCTCCGCCAGCACTGCCACTCATCCCATTCCCCCCACCAGCACTGCCACTCATCCCAACTTCACGCCAGCACTGCCACTCATCCCATTCTCTCCACCAGCACTGCCACTCATCCCAACTCCTCACCAGCACTGCTACTCATCCAATTCCCCACACCCGCACTGCCACTCATCCCAACTCCCTACCACTCATCCCAACTCCCTGCCAGCACTGCCACTCATCCAATTCCCCACACCCGCACTGCCACTCATCCCAACTCCCTACCACTCATCCCAACTCCCTGCCAGCACTGCCACTCATCCCATTCCCCACACTCGCACTGCCACTCATCCCAACTCCCTACCACTCATCCCAACTCCCTGCCAGCACTGCCACTCATCCAATTCCCCACACCCGCACTGCCACTCATCCCAACTCCCTACCACTCATCCCAACTCCCTGCCAGCACTGCCACTCATCCCATTCCCCACACTCGCACTGCCACTCATCCCAACTCCCTACCACTCATCCCAACTCCCTGCCAGCACTGCCACTCATCCCATTCCCCCCACCAGCACTGCCACTCATCCCAACTCCCTGCAAATAATCTCAACTGCCCACCTGACTGGCACTCATCCCATTCCCTCCACCAACACTGCCACTCATCCCAACTCACCACCAGCACCGCCACTCATCCCATTTTCCCCCACCAGCACCACCACTCATCCCATTTTCCCCCAGGGATGGACTGGCCATTGGGACTACAGGGAGTTTCCCGGTGGGCCGATGGCTCAGTGGGCCGGCTTCAGTGACAGCAGACTGCCGCCCCCGTCCGCTCCTTTGTCTCTCCCTTCCCGCAGCGCTCACCCACCTCCTCTCCCTCCCCGCAGCGCTTACCTCCTCTCCCTCCCCGCAGCGCTCACCTGGGGGGAACAGAGAAGCAAGGGGAGGACCAGAGGAGCAGGGGGGACAAAAGAGGAGCATGGGGGAGGGGACAGACAGTTGACTCAACAGCTATGGCCTGGGCGTTTCTCACTTCTGCCTAATCTTGTCCCATAAGGGGGGGCACCAAACGGATTCTTTGCACCGGGTGAAATAATGTCTAGCTTCCCCACTGGTACTGCCTATAAGAGTACCAGTACCAGCCGTTCTACTCTAATAAAGTAGAATGGCTAGTGAAGGGGGAGAGGGGGCCTTGGTGGCCGGGGGGGGGGGGGTGGGGCCGCCAGCCGCCAGCCGCCATAGGAGAGACCTGTCAAAGTGGGCCAGTCTGGATGAAGTCCAGGGCCAAATTTTTGTCCCAGTCCAGCCCTGTTTTCCCCCACCAGCACCACCACTCATCCCAACTCCCCGCCAGCACTACCTCTCATCCCAACTCCCCACCAGCATTGCCACTCATCCCATTCCCCCCACCAAAGGAGTAAGAGAAGGAATACAAATAGAGAATACATGTCCCTCTGTCTCTCTCTCTCTCTCTTTCTTTCTCGTTTTCTCTTTTTCTTTCTTTCTCTCTCTTTTTTTTTTCTCTTTCTCTCTCCCTCTCTTTCTCTTTTTCTCGCTCTTCATCTTTCTCTCTATTTCTCTAGCTATTTCTCCCTCCCTCTCTCCCTCCCTCTCTTTTTCTTTCGCTTTCTCTCGCTTTCTCTCGCTTTCTCTCGCTTTCTCTCGCTTTCTCTCGCTTTCTCTCGCTTTCTCTCGCTTTCTCTCGCTTTCTCTCGCTTTCTTTCTCTCTCTTTCTCTCTCTCTCTCTCTCTCTCTCTTTCTCTCTCTCTCTCTCTTTCTCTCTCTCTCTCTTTCTCTCTCTCTCTCTTTCTCTCTCTCTTTATTCTCTCTCTCTCTCTATTTCTCTCTCTCTTCCTCTCTCTCTCTCTCTCTCTCTCTCTTTCTCTCTCTTTCTCCCTCTTTCTCTCTCTCTCTCCCCCTCTCTCTCTCTTTCTCTTGCTTGCTCTCTCTCGCTCTCTTTCTCTTTCTCTCCCTCCCTCTATCTTTTTCTCTTTCTCTCTCTTTCTCCCTCTTTCTCTCTTTTCTCTCTCTCTCTCTCTCTCTTCCCCTCTCTCTCTTTCTCTTGCCTGCTCTCTCTCTCTCTCTGCCCTTCTTTGGCTATTGTCGAAAAAAACTCCACTTTGCATTGATGTCTTGTCACGGAGTCACCAGAAGGCCGCCTTCACAGCCGCGTTGTCATGTTCCCCGGCCCCCCCAGACACTTATTTCGCACTCCCAGCTCCCGTCACATCTTCAGGGTTTTGTCTCATGTGAAAAATGTCAATATCTCCAACTTTAAATTTTCTGCACGATTTATGTTTTCCGCGGCGCTCGGTGCCAACCTAATGTAAATCAGTCATGATGCAGTAATATGCCCGGTGCAAATTTCCCCGGGACCCGACAGTCCATCTTGTTTTCCTGCAACAATCGTTATTCTTTATGTTTACTTTTTTTTTTCCCCTAGCACTTGACAAAGAGCAAGAATACTTTGCTGTACTAAAACTTTTAAAAACTGTAGCTTCTTTTTTTTAAAGGGACCATGTCATTGGCTGAAATTAGGGTTTCCCCGACTTAGTTGGGGGTAGGCGGTACACTTTGGTGGGGGTGGGTCAGCCACGCCCTGTGACCTTTGACCTCTGGGAACCCGCCTTCTGACCTTTGACCTCTGGGGAAGGTCCCCGTATCAATTCCTGAGTCTTAGCCATATTCTCCAATGGAAAACCCTAACTCGGGTCCAACTAGCAGCACCCCTATAATATGAAATGTGAAAGCTGAAGATGTTTAACCCTTTCATGACTAAGCCTATTTTTTGACATTTGGTGTTCACAAGAATCTGTATTTTTCGCTAGAAAAATACTTACATAGATTTTCTTTAAGCAGAGAATCTAGAGAATAAAATGGCGATTGTTTCAATATTTTATGTCACACGGTATTTGTGCAGTAGTGTTTTAAACGCGACTTTTTGGGAAAAAGACACTTACATGAATTAAAAAAAAAAATGAAAAAGTAACGTTATCCCAATTTTTTTTTGTATAATGTGAAAGATGATGTTACGCAGAAAGATGATGTTACGCAGTAAATGATGTTACGCAGTAAATAGAAACCAAACATGTCACGCTTTATAATTGCACGCACTCATGGAATGGCGACAAACTACGGTACCTCAAAATCTCCACACTTTAATTTTTTTTTTAACGGTTACCAGCTTAGAGTTAGAGGAGGTCTAGTGCTAGAATTATTGCTCTCGCTCTGACGGTCGCAGCGATACCTCACAAACGGGTACGTTTTTTTTTGTTAATTTTTGCATTATAATTTTTTTTTTTTTTTAATCAAATTTTTTTATTTATTTATTTTTTGTTACTTAAAAAAAAAAAAAAAAACACTTTTATTGCTGTCACAAGAAATGTAAACATCCCTTGCGAGAGTAATAGGTGGTGACAAGTACTCTTTATGGAGGGATCCCTCCTTTACACTTCAAAGTATTATACAGATCGACGAAAATGGCGATTCTGAATACTGTAGTTTTTTTTTTAAATCCGGTGCCATTCGCACCCGAGTAAACAAGAAGTGACATTTTATATATATATATGTATATGTATATATGTATGTGTATGTATGTATATGTGTGTGATATATATATATATATATATGTGTGTATATATATATATATATAATATTGTAAGGGTTTAGCTCGGTAGCGGGGGGTGACCCCCTGGATGGGTTCCCTACACACTGAACTATACAGAGAGGGAGCCGAAGACGGTTGAAAACAAAGGATATGGTTTATTCTTCCATATTGCTGGAAACAAGTGCAAGCATCCAAACAGCATAAACAAAACAAAATAAACCCTTACATAGTTACATAGTTAGTCCAGGTTGAAAAAAGTCCATCCAGTTCAACCATAAAAAAAAATAAACAAACAAAATAAAACACAGTACATCCCATACACCCAACTCCATACCCACAGTTGATCCAGAGGAAGGCAAAAAACCCCAGCAGAGCGATGATCCAATTTGCTACCGGAGGGGAAAAAATTCCTTCCTGATCCCCCAAGAGGCAATCGGATTTACCCCGGATCAACTTTACCTACAAATCTTAGTACTCAGTTATATTATGTGCATTTAGGAAAGTATCCAGGCCCTTCTTAAAGCAATCTACTGATCTGGCCAGAACCACCTCTGGAGGGAGTCTGTTCCACATTTTCACAGCTCTTACTGTGAAGAAACCTTTCCGTATTTGGAGGTGAAATCTCTTTTCCTCCAGACGTAAAGAGTGCCCCTTGTCCTCAGTGTTGACCTTAAAGTGAATAACTTAACACCAAGTTCACTATATGGACCTCTTATATATTTGTACATGTTGATCATATCCCCCCTTATTCTCCTCTTCCCAAGAGTGAATAAATTCAGTTCCTCTAATCTTTCCTCATAGCTGAGCTCCTCCATGCCTCTTATCAGTTTGGTTGCCCTTCTCTGCACTTTCTCCAGTTCCCCGATATCCTTTTTGAGACCTGGTGCCCAAAACTGGACTGCATATTCCAGATGAGATCTTACTAATGATTTGTACAGGAGGGGGGGGGCAAAATGATATCTCTCTCTCTGGAGTCCATACCTCTCTTAATACAAGAAAGGACTTTGCTCGCTTTGGAAACCGCAGCTTGGCATTGCATGTTATTATTGAGCTTATGATCAACTAAAACACCCAGATCCTTCTCCACTACAGATCCCCCCAGTTGTACTCCCCCTAGCATGTATGATGCATGAATATTCTTAGCCCCCAAGTGCATAACTTTACATTTATCAACATTAAACCTCATCTGCCACTTAGTCGCCCAATTAGACAGAGCATTGAGGTCGGCTTGTAAATTGGAGACATCCTGCAAGGACATTATTCCACTGCATAGCTTGGTGTCATCTGCAAAGACAGAAATGTTACTTTGGATCTCAGACCCAATATCATTTATAAATATATTGAAAAGTAAGGGACCCAACACTGAACCCTGGGGTACACCGCTGATAACCTTGGACCATTCAGAGTAAGAATCATTAACCACAACTCTCTGAATTCTGTCTTTCAGCCAGTTTTCTATCCATTTACAAACTGATATATCTAATCCTGTAGACCTTACCTTACACATGAGCCGTGTGTGGGGAACTGTATCGAACGCTTTTGCAAAATCCAAGTATACCACGTCCACTGCTACGCCTCTGTCCAGGGTTTTACTTACCTCTTCATAAAAAGAAATCAGGTTTGTCTGACAACTTCTGTCTTTCATGAATCCATGCTGTCTGCTGCTTAAATAGTTTGTTTCCAGCAAGAACTCATCCATGTGGTCTTTTATTAAACGTTCCAGTCTCTTCTCAACTATAGAAGTTAAACTAACAGGTCTATAGTTACTTGGTAAAGACTTTGTTCCCTTTTTAAATATGGGCACCACATTGGCCCTACGCCAATCCAGTGGTACTATTCCTGTCATTAATGAGTCCCTAAATATTAGATACAGTGGCTTTGAAATTTCAAAACTCAATTCTTTTAGGATCCGTGGGTGGATGCCATCTGGTCCAGGTGCTTGCCACTTGGGGCGTCTACCTTCACCACACAGGAACCTACCTATGGAGTCTGGCACAGCCTACTGCTGGGCAGACACTGCTGGTCATACAGCAGAGAAACAATAGTCTTTTTGATTATTATCACACAGAAAAATCAACAACCACCTCACCTCTTCAGAAGTCTTTCTCACTGCTCTCCTTAACTCAAAAAAGCCTCAGGATGCAGCAATAAGTAGTAATCCTTTGGATAACTTATAGAGGCCTTAATTGCCTCATTCTGAACAGCTGAAGTTTTCCAAGGCCCTAAACCTTTCTGGCTACCTCTGTAGCCGACACCTGGTAGTAATTGGGGAATTGTCTAAACAAGGCAGAAATGTATCTCCCATCTGTGACAACACCCACAGATTTACCTGACTTCCTGTCACAATATCTGTCTGTCTGTCTGTCTGTCTGTCTGTCTGTCTGTCTGTGTCTGTCTGTCTGTCTGTCTGTCTGTCTGTCTGTCTGTCTATCTATAAAATCTATTTATATTTAAGGATTTAATTTTTTTCATTTACAGGAGTTATTTTGATATATATAGATATATCTATATATAGCTATAGATATATCTATCTATATATATATATATATATATATATATATATATATATATATATATATATATATATATATATACATATGTGTGTGTGTATATACAAATAGATACTGTATATTATATATATATATATATATATATATATATATATAGAGAGAGAGAGAGAGATGTATCTATATATATATATATATATATATATATATATATATATATATATATATATGTGTGTGTGTGTGTATGTATATTATATATATATATATATATATATATATATATATATATATTCTATAGCAAAATGACTCCTGTAAAAAAATACAATTAAATTAAATACCTCCTGTAAAAAAAATAAAAAATAAATAAACTACTCCTATAAAATTAAAGAAATTAGCAAAAATGCTCTTGTAAAATTAAAACAAAATAGCAAAATCACTTCTGTAAAATAAAAAAAATTGCAAAATCACTACTGTAAAATAAAAAAAATTGTAAAATCACTACTGTAAAATCAAACCTATTTAGTGAACAGTGAGGTCCCTCAAGCAAGATTTGGTTTATATTTGCAGTGTAATGATGTCACTCTAACTGACATTTAGAGTACAATCAGGTAACTTCCCTAAAATATTTCCTTAGGATATTGATGTATATATTATATATCTATATATAATAATAATATTAAATATATGTATATATATATATATATATATATATATATATTAGGGCTGTGCAAATTAACTTTTAATTAATCGATTAATCTTTAATTTTTTTGATCGATCAAAAACTTTTTGATCGATTAAAATTATTTTGATTGGTACTCATCTCTCCGCCGGCTTCTGGGCCTTCAGGGAGTTCCGTCGGAGATCCAGTAATGTCACGGGACACCGGCGGGACTTGCCGTGTCCATCTGAAGCGCTCCTTTGCTGTGCCTTCATATCTGCATGCCGGCGGGACCTTACTATCTGCCACACACAAGGGCTGTTACACTTCCCTCTATCACTTCCCTCTATCAACCTGGGATTCTACAGCCACCCACTGGGAGTTGTGATAGTTCCCTTCATGGGACGTCTACATCCCGACGGACTGATGTTAACCTCTCCTCATCTGGATTCAGCAGTGGTATCGTTGTACACATTTTTATACCAGTATCATACTTAGCTACGTGTTTTTATGACTGCTTTTGGTACCTGTTTGGTATTACTCGCACCATTTTTACAGTTTATGTAGCTACATCGATGTTATCTCCAGTGCAATATTTATTTGGTTACCTACTTGTAGACTATAAAAGTTGTAATGCTATTCCCATTGAGCGCTGCTTTTGTGTGGTTTTTGTATCCTGCTATTCATTTTTCCAGTGGTTGGAGCTGCACTGGAAATCGGCCTGCAAGGAGATCAGCTAAAAGTGGTTGGATCTGTATGTGTGTTATAATTAATCGAAATTAGTCGATTAATCGATTAAAAAATAAAACAAATAAATCGAACACAAAAATTTTGATCAGTAACAGCCCTAATATATATATATATATATATATATATATATATATATATATATATATATATATATATATATATATATATATATATATATATATATAATTTATAGCAAAATTACTCCTGTAAATAAAAAATAGCAAAATCACTTCTGTAAAATAAGAAAAAAATAAAATAAAACCACCCCTGTAAAATTAAAAAAAATGGCAAAATTACTCTTGTAAAATTAAAAAAAAGAATAGCAAAATCACTTCTGTAAAGTATAAAAAAATAACAGAAACACTCTTGTAAAATTCAAGAAAATCACTTCTGTAAAATCGAACCTATTTGGTGAACAGTGAGGTCCCTCAAGCAAGATTTGGTTTATATTTGCAGTGTAATGATGTCACTGTAACTGACATTTAGAGCACAATGAGGTCACTCCCCTAAAACATTTCATTAGGATATTGATGAAGGTGAAAAGAACAATATATATATAAGCAGCTTAAATATCTCTAAACCATATAAAAATCACAGATGGGTTGGGACAGGTTGCTATGGGTGATGGTAAACTGGCTCCTGTAGACGAGGAGCGCAATGTCTGGGTCCTGCGGTCTGGTAACACGGCGGCTCCACCACAAGCTTCAATCTATTATGGTCACATCGGACCACCGACGGTTTCCAGCTGTCCTGACTGATCATGTCGGAGAACATACGACTCGAATAATCCGACTCGCCATTCAATGCCGGAATCAATAGTGGATGCCGTTAATGCACAGCCCAGCCTCCGATCAGTCCGTCTCCATAAATTCATTGCAAAAGTGACATGCGAGCTAAATTTAGCGCTAATCTTGTTTGATTTCTATTCTAAGAAACCCGCATTACGTGACTTTATTTTCACAGTTTTTGAATAAATTATCATAAATCGATAGAGAGAAGAAATTACTTTTTGATGTCTTAAACATTCAACATCCTGGCATGCAATACAGCATGTGGCCAGAGGTTGGGGGGGGGCACCAGAGAGCCTGGGAAACACAGGGAAAGGCCTGAGGACACCTCGGCTGACCTTCGGAAAACCTCTGAAAGGCTCAGGAACTGAGTATTTCTGGAGTCTCCGAGCATTCCGAACATTCAGCTCTGCTCTGCTCCTGTGTCCCCCCCACCTCAGGCACAATGCTCGCAAACCAACAATGGCATGGCACAGTGGCTGCGTTTGGCATGGCACGGTGGCGACAATTGATGGGCACGTTGGCGACAATTGATGGGCACGTTGGCGACAATTGATGGGCACGTTGGCGACAATTGATGGGCACAGTTGGCGACAAATGATGGGCACGTTGGCGACAATTGATGGGCACGTTGGCGACAATTGATGGGCACGTTGGCGACAATTGATGGGCACATTGGTTGCGACAATTTTATGGCATGGAACAGTGGCGACAATTTTTTATGGCACAGTTGCGGCAATTGATGGGCACAGTGAGGCTGCAATTGATGATTTTTTTACTTGTTTGCACCCTCCCAAAAAAATTTGAGCACCAACCACCACGGCCTACTGCCCTGGCTCCCCCTCCCTTCCCTCACTCATCTTAAAAAATCCCCGCAGCAACAGTTGACGGGAGAGGAGGAAAGCCGGAAGTGCTGCAGAGGGAAGGAGAGGGAGCCAGGGCAATCTGTGCTGCACAGGGTGATTAGGGTGTGCCTGGGCACATCCGGCACACCCTGTGCGCATGCCTACGTTTCTGAAACAAATTATGCTCGCAATCCAAGGCTTTACTGTATCTGATCCAGGCAAACTTGTGATAAGTTTGCTTCTCCCCTCCTACCCGAAAGGGGTTACCCCCCGACTGTGTTCCCAAAGTTTTTTACTTCTCAGAAGATTCGGCTTAAAAAACAAAAAAAAACTGCTTCTCTCTGAGATTTCCTAATCATAAATCAAGGCTCACTGTGATGTTGAGAATTTAGTTTATGCAACAGAAAAATATCGTTGTGATCGTACATCATCGCGCTTTAGAAGAGCTCTCGACATTTAAGCAAGTTTCCCCCTTCCATTTGTTTTCAATCCCCCCGTTGACATCTGTTATGTTTCATACTTCAAACGCCGGCGATTATTTAAAGCGCTGTAATTTTCAACTTAACTTGATATCAATTTGTTAAAGTCCTTGATGTTTCTATTACTTTTCAAACCCCCCCCCCCCCCCCCCCCCCTCCGCCACCAACACTTGATCATTTGTCTGTAGGAGAAAGTAGGACTCCCTGCAAAAAAGTCCTCCGGGAGTGCAGAGAATTATTGGAGAGTTAAAGAAAGGAGCAGAGTCCATCCAGCAGAGAAGATTAGTTCAGGAGAGGAGAGTTAGATAGAAGAAGGAAGGAAGTCAACATGAAGCTTAAGGTATTCCAGGAGTTGAGAGCTAGATAGAGGAAGGAGCAGAGTCCTTCAGCAGGGCAGAGTATTCCAGGAGATGAGAGTTAGATAGAAGAAGGAGCAGAGTCTTCCAACAGTGCAGAGTATTCCAGGAGAGGAGAGTTATAAAGGAAGGAGCAGAGTCCTCCAGCAGAGTATTTCAGGAGAGGAGAGTTATAGAAGAAGGAGCAGAGTCCTCCAGCAGGGCAGAGTATTCCAATAGAGGAGAGTTAGATAGAGGAAGGAGCAGAGTCCTCCAGCAGGGCAGAGTAATCCAATAGAGGAGAGCTAGATAGAGGAAGGAGCAGAGTCCTCCAGCAGGGCAGAGTATTCCAATAGAGGAGAGTTAGATAGAGGAAGAAGCAGAGTCATCCAGCAGGGCAGAGTATTTCAGGAGAGGAGAGTTAAAGAGGAAGGAGCAGAGACCTTTAGCAGTGCAGAATATTTCAGGAGAGGAGTGTAAGATGAAGGAGCAGAATCCTCCAGCAGAGTATTTCAGGAGAGGATAGTTTTATAGAAGAAGGAGCAGAGTCCTCCAGCAGGGCAGAGTATTCCAATAGAGGAGAGTTAGATAGAGGAAGGAGCAGAGTCCTCCAGCAGGGCATAGTAATCCAATAGAGGAGAGTTAGATAGAGGAAGGAGCAGAGTCCTCCAGCAGGGCAGAGTATTCCAATAGAGGAGAGTTAGATAGAGGAAGGAGCAGAGTCATCCAGCAGGGCAGAGTATTTCAGGAGAGGAGAGTTAAAGAGGAAGGAGCAGAGACCTTTAGCAGTGCAGAATATTTCAGGAGAGGAGTGTAAGATGAAGGAGCAGAATCCTCCAGCAGAGTATTTCAGGACATGAGAGTTAGAGAAAGGGGCAGAGTCCTCCGGGAGTGCAGAGTATTTCAGGAGAAGAGAGTTAGAGGGAGGAGCAGATTCATCAAGGAGACTTGGATAGATGAAGGAATAGAGTCCCCCAGCGGAGAAGAGTATTTTAGGGGAGCAGAGTTGGATTGAGGAAGGAGCAGAGTCCTCCAGCAGAGCAGAGTATTTCAGGAGAGGAGAGTTAGAGGAAGGAGAAGAGTCTTCCAGCAATGAAGAGTATTTCAGGAGAAGAGAGTTGGCTAGATGGAGGAAAAGAGTCCACCAGCAGAGAAAAATATTTTAGGGGAGGAGAGTTAAATGAAGGAAGGAGCAGAGTCCTCCAGCAGAGCAGAGTGTTTCAGGAGGGGTTCACCACTGCTGCACAGCCAGGCACGCAACGCTTCACTTTCTGAACCTCTCACCGAGGATGCCCCAAAATAGGCCGCCACATCACCGCTTTACTCACTGACAGTACTTTCCCTGGCCAGGAATGCCTGGAGGAGCACAATCCCACCCCCTGCTTGTGATTGGAGAAATCATAAATCCCGCCTCTTGTGTCCAATCACTGCGCTGTGATTCGTTACAGGACAAGCTGATTTTTGGGAAGGAGGGGTGTCTCTGAATGGTAGTTTGGAAATGTGGTCACCCTAACGCAGAGTTCAGGGGGGTTACACAGAAAGTGTAGAGTTCAGGGGGGGTTTACATACAGAGTGTAGAGTTCAGGGGTGTTTACATACGGAGTGCAGAGTTCAGGGGTGTTTACATACGGAGTGCAGAGTTCAGGGGTGTTTGCATGCAGAGTTCAGGGGTGTTTGCATGCAGAGTTCAGGGGTGTTTGCATGCAGAGTTCAGGGGTGTTTGCATGCCGAGTTCAGGGGTGTTTGCATGCCGAGTTCAGGGGTGTTTGCATGCAGAGTTCAGGGGTGTTTGCATGCAGAGTTCAGGGGTGTTTGCATGCAGAGTTCAGGGGTGTTTGCATGCAGAGTTCAGGGGTGTTTGCATGCAGAGTTCAGGGGTGTTTGCATGCAGAGTTCAGGGGTGTTTGCATGCAGAGTTCAGGGGTGTTTGCATGCAGAGTTCAGGGGTGTTTGCATGCAGAGTTCAGGGGTGTTTGCATGCAGAGTTCAGGGGTGTTTGCATGCAGAGTTCAGGGGTGTTTGCATGCAGAGTTCAGGGGTGTTTGCATGCAGAGTTCAGGGGTGTTTGCATGCCGAGTTCAGGGGTGTTTGCATGCCGAGTTCAGGGGTGTTTGCATGCCGAGTTCAGGGGTGTTTGCATGCCGAGTTCAGGGGTGTTTGCATGCCGAGTTCAGGGGTGTTTGCATGCCGAGTTCAGGGGTGTTTGCATGCCGAGTTCAGGGGTGTTTGCATGCCGAGTTCAGGGGTGTTTGCATGCCGAGTTCAGGGGTGTTTGCAGAGTTCAGGGGTGTTTGCATGGAGTTCAGGGGTGTATGCATGCAGAGTTCAGGTGTATGCATGCAGAGTCAGGGGTGTATGCATGCAGAGTTCAGGGGTGTATGCATGCAGAGTTCAGGGGTGTATGCATGCAGAGTTCAGGGGTGTATGCATGCAGAGTTCAGGGGTGTATGCATGCAGAGTTCAGGGGTGTATGCATGCAGAGTTCAGGGGTGTATGCATGCAGAGTTCAGGGGTGTATGCATGCAGAGTTCAGGGGTGTATGCATGCAGAGTTCAGGGGTGTATGCATGCAGAGTTCAGGGGTGTATGCATGCAGAGTTCAGGGGTGTTTACATGCAGAGTTCAGGGTGTTTACATGCAGAGTTTTACATGCAGAGTGCAAAGTTCAGGTGGGGGGGGGGGGTTACACACAGAGTGCAGTGTTTAGGTGGGGGGGGGGGGGGGTTACACACAGAGTGCAGTGTTTAGGTGGGGGGGGTTACACACAGAGTGCAGTGTTTAGGTGGGGGGGGGGGGGTTACACACAGAGTGCAGTGTTTAGGTGGGGGGGGTTACACACAGAGTGCAGTGTTTAGGTGGGGGGGGGGGTTACACACAGAGTGCAGTGTTTAGGTGGGGGGGGGTTACACACAGAGTGCAGTGTTTAGGTGGGGGGGGGTTACACACAGAGTGCAGTGTTTAGGTGGGGGGGGGGTTACACACAGAGTGCAGTGTTTAGGTGGGGGGGGGGTTACACACAGAGTGCAGTGTTTAGGTGGGGGGGGGGTTACACACAGAGTGCAGTGTTTAGGTGGGGGGGGGGTTACACACAGAGTGCAGTGTTTAGGTGGGGGGGGGGGGGGTTACACACAGAGTGCAGTGTTTAGGTGGGGGGGGGGGTTACACACAGAGTGCAGTGTTTAGGTGGGGGGGGGGGTTACACACAGAGTGCAGTGTTTAGGTGGGGGGGGGGGGGTTACACACAGAGTGCAGTGTTTAGGTGGGGGGGGGGTTACACACAGAGTGCAGTGTTTAGGTGGGGGGGGGTTACACACAGAGTGCAGTGTTTAGGTGGGGGGGGGGGTTACACACAGAGTGCAGTGTTTAGGTGGGGGGGGGGTTACACACAGAGTGCAGCGTTCAGGCGGTGTTACACACAGAGTGCAGAGCTGTCACTTGTAAACACAGAAACTGGACTCCCCAAGGGTCTGAGCCAGAGGTGGTGGAACGGAGTACCACCAAGTTCCCCCTGAAAAAAAGCCCTGGTCACATCCATCTTTTGGAATTAGATGTTGCAGTTTCTGCTCAGTCAGGGTTCCGTTTTTTTTTCCAAAGCCCATCAGGACCTGCGAGACAACTTTCGGAATCTGAAATCTCACCAGCAAGCATGAGAGGTCTTCCAGGTCTGTCTTAGCAGATCTTTGAATTACTGTTACGGGAAAAAGCCATATCAATAACGATTATTATTAAATATTAAAGCCGTTAAAAACATTACGCGGAGAGGGTCTGAACGGGCCTCTAGCCACCAGGGTGCAATTCACTCTGCATTGTAGCCTTCGGTTGTCTGTTAAATAATTTGTCTTTAAGGTTATCAGAGGCAGCGGTGACTTGCCAGGACCTTCTTTTTATGGCGTGCCGTCTCGTCTGTTTCGCAGAATTCCGCCTCTGCTATAAAAGGAGTGCTCCTCTTAGAATAAAACTCAGCAATAAACGTACATAACATAATTGGGCGCCTGATGGGCGCTTGCTCGGAACTGTAGGGGGCGCCTTAGCTCAGTAGCTTGGCGCTCGTAGTTGCTATCCTTTGGAGTGGACTTTTTGTATACTGTTCAAACTCAACTGTTAAAAGCCTCGAGTCATGAAAAATATCACAGTATCCACACCACCATAACAAATATCCGTCTTAATGGGGCTAAGTTATGGGCTGCTAATTAGGAAGTACAGTTGCAATGCAACACCTTCCTCTGAATGTTTTATCTTATTCCGAGATCGCTTTGCTGTTGATGACGAAGCAGAGATGATAATTGCCCATAATTTCAAACAGCACTTCTATCACATACATGGTTTAACATATCTAGGGTGTTACCAATTAGCTCCGGATGTACATGTTGGAATCTTTGCTTTAATACTTTTAATGGGAGCGTTCAACAAGTAGGTGTGTAGTACTGTAAGATGCAGTCTAGTTTCCACACTGCAGGTGGTGCTCGTCCGCAGTGGCACTGCAGTTGGAGAGCTTGGCTCCTATGTGGTTTTCTGGGTCACTGGGGAAGCTATCTTGGATGCCACTGCCCCATGTGACTCAGGCAGCCATCTTGGGTCCAGGGCCGCCATCAGGAATTCAGCTTCTGGCATGGGCCCCCTGGAGCATAGAGAACCGGGGGGAGTGTCGCAAGTTGAGAAGCGGGGGGCGTCGTGAATCAAATCGAGAGAATCTGGGGGGGCTGCCGTGGAAATTAAGGTCAGGGGGGCTTTGGATGCTGACGAACAAAAAAAAAAGGGGGATGCCATCTGGGGCCCTGGGGACCACCGGGCCTCTTAGATGTCGGGGGGGGGGGGGCGCTTTAGGTGCTGATGAAAAAGGGGGATGTCTTCCAGAGCCCTGGGGACCACCGGACCCCTTAAAGGTTGGGGGGACTTTGGCTGCTGACGAAAAAAAAACATAATAAAAGGGGAATGCCATCTGGGCCCTGGGACCACTGGGCCCCTTAGAGCAGTGGTCATCAACCCTGTCCTGCAGGGCCCATTAACAGGCCAGGTTTGCAAGATGAATGAAATGCATCACAGGTGATGTCATTTGCTGCTTAGTGATTGCAGTATTCTAGTCTGCATCTCCCTAAGGTAATACATAAAACCTGGCCTGTTAGTGGGCCCTGCAGGACAGGGTTGATGACCACTGCCTTAGAGGACGGGGGGGGCTTTGGGTGCTGACGAAAAAAATGGGGATGCCATCCGGACCCCTGAGGACCACCAGGCCCCTTACAGGTTTACTGCATGTAGCCCCCTGATGGTGGCCCTGCTTGGGTCAGTCAGAGCCTATATAAGCCTCTGGTGCCCAGGCTTGGTGAGCATTTTGGGAGTTGGTAGAGGGATAGGTACCTCACTTGGTAGGCACAGAACAAGGGGCAGGGAAAGGTTCCTGATGAGGAGGGGAGGCTCATGGTTTGGAGCTTCTCTAGAAATCTTCCCTGCTTGGGTATGGGATGGATGGGACACTATTCCAATGGGGACAGCCTCAACTGTGCATGTTTTTTTTATTATAAGATAGGATAGTCAGACATGCCAAACGTCAAGGAGCCAGAGAAGAACGTAGTAGAACAGCAAGCAGGATCAGGAGCCAGAAGGGATGTCAGACAAGCAAGTCTTTAACGGGATCTGTAATGTTGACCAAAGCGAAGGCAGAGATCATCTGAGCTGGACGTCTTAAGTAAGCAGGACTGACGAGCAGGATCATCAACACGTGAGTCACTGTGGAGAGATAGGAGCTGGCAATTAGCCGACAGGTGAGCGGCCAGCTCAGAGAAGGAAGGGCTGAGCCCCGCCCTGACACCATGCTGTCCACGCTGGAGTGTATGTAGACAGGAAGAGGTTGCATGAGGTCAGCAGCACTGAGCTGCAATACAGGAAGGAAAAGGGTGACGGTATTGGATATTTAAAAAAATAAAGTCACTGCATACAGTAGATACTAGGTAAGTACAGTGAATTAATTGTAAATTGCTTTCATTATATATTTGCCTGGAGTTTGTTTGCCGCGTCAGTAAAGTGATGTTTCCGCATGTTGCTGTTTATGACCAGTACCATGGTCCATGTTGCCAGCGCTCTTCCATTCTCTCCCGTCTCTCCTCTGCAGTGTAAGTGCTTTAAGTCATTAATTAACTGCTTGTCAGCGAGCACTCTCTCCTTTGTTGGAGTTGACAAATGTTCACTGTTCCATGCTGTAAGGTTTGCTCGCTGAGTGCACTTAATATATGTTAAGTGTCCTGAAATTATTTAATGCAATATTAGAACAGGCCTTATTATTGTACATATTCCTCGGCTGCAGCCTTTTTATTCCTCCTCTTTCTGCATCCATTAAATCCTCAGCTTCTTGGAGAAATCATCTCTAATTTGTCATCTTAACAGCCGGACAGTTTTGTTGCACAACGGTGTAGGCGGGAATTTAGCATTCGTGACATTAGACCTCATTAAGTACTTTTCAATGTCAAATCTGAGATTTTTTATTTTTTTTACATAGAAAATATCTATAATTGTTAAATAGTATTCGGATGATTTAAAACTGAACATGTTTTATAATATTATTTTATAATATCATTATTATTAGTGCAGCACCCTGGTTGTAGGCAGGGCTTCTCAAAAATGTTGTTTGCTAGGTGGTAGCTAGCTCATTGTTAGGGAGATTTGTCAACTTTTCTCTCTCTGGATTTGATGCGCCTCTCTCTTCTGTCACTAGGTGGCATTGTTGCCTGTGGCATTAGAATGACAAGGGCATTGTGAATTCAGACTGGGAGTGGAGTGTCGCAGCCAACTGGCAGGGGTTTCTTTTAGGGATGCACCGAAATTTCGGCTGCCAATACATATCGGCCGAAAATGCAATTTTCTGCACTTTTCCGAAATAAAAAAAGGTTGGCTGCACTGGGGACACAGGCAGGCTGCATCTAACAGGCACTGGTGAGGCTGCATTGATCTTTTGTATCATGTCTGCATCTGAAGTCTCTGACCATCTCCTGTACCCAGGGCCGCCATCAGGAATCATGGGGCCCCTTACACAGCTTCAGGAATGGGCCCCCTGGAGCAGAGAACCCGGCGGCTCTGCCTGTACCATGTCTCCAGTCTCTGATTATCTCATGTACCATGTCTGAAGTCTCTGACCATCTCCTGTACCATGTCTGAAGTCTCTGACCATCTCCTGTACCATGTCCCCAGTCTCTGATTATCTCCTGTACCATGTCCCTAGTGTCTGACCATCTCCTGTACCGTGTCTGAAGTCTCTGACCATCTCCTGTAGAATGTCTGCAGTCTCTGACCATCTCCTCCTGTACCATGTCCCCAGTCTGATTATCTCCTGTACCATGTCCCCAGTCTGACCATCTCCTGTACCTGTACCGTGTCTGCAGTCTCTGACCATCTCCTGTACCATGTCAACCATGTCTTCTAGCCTAGCAACCCAGAGCCTTGTAACACACGTCCACCCAGACAGCCTTCCAGGTGGCACAGAACCCCGATCACCTCACTCCTCCGGAATAAATAGGTTTTTCCAGCAGGCCAAGGGGGCCAAAGAAACTAGGGGTGCACCGAATGGGTTTTTTGGTGCCGAAACTGATACTGAAAATGAAAAGTATACTAGGCCGAAAACTGAAAATGACCGATACCAAAAATTACTGTTTTAAAAAATATTTTTATACAGGAGATGGTCAGAGACTGGGGACATGGTACAGGAGATGTTTAGAAACTGGGTACATGGTACAGGAGAGATGGTCAGAGACTAAGGACGTGGTACTGGAGATGATCAGAGACTAAGAACCTGGTACAGGAGATGATCAGAGACTAAGGACATGGTACAGGAGATGAACAGAGACTAAGGACATGGTACAGGAGATGGTCAGAGACTGGGGACATGGTACAGGAGATGGTCAGAGACTAAGGACATGGTACAGGAGATGGTCAGAGACTGGGGACATGGTACAGGAGATGGTCAGAGACTGGGGACATGGTACAGGAGATGGTCAGAGACTGGGGACATGGTACAGGAGATGGTCAGAGACTGGGGACACGGTACAGGAGATGGTCAGAGACTGCAGGCGTTGCAATACTTTTTTTTTTCTGTAAATATCTCTATTTTACCCTCCAGAATCCCTTTTAGTTATTAGCAGTCCAGGCAAGCAAATCAATAAATAAAGAAGTGTGGGGAAAATGACACCTCTTGACCCGAAAGTTCTAGTTTTATGTATTTATTTTTAAGCCAAGGTTTAAACCGCGTCGGGTGACCTTACAAGACACAGAAACCGGCGCTATTATTTCTGATTGCGAGGACGACCTTGCCGAAATGTCAGCTGTTGTAGCGTTTAGTTTGAGGAGAGAATGGCGCGATGGTTAATGATCGCGGCGTGCTCGGTATAAAAACCCTCCGCGAGAAGGTCAGAAATTCTATTAGGGCATCTTTGTCAGGGTAATGTTGACGGAAATTAGTCGGCTCTTTGAATTGCAGCTTACAACAGGGTCACGTGGTTTTTTATTTATTTATTTATTTTATTTTATTTTTTATTTTTCAAGCCTGCATGTGATAATATTTCATGTTTGTGTTCCAAGTCCTTAAAGGGGACCTTCCATCATAAAGGTTTTTTTTTACACACACACCCCCCCCTCCTGTCTAATCTCTGTAAAAATAAAGAAATAATAAAAAAATAGATCCTATAAATCACCTTTCCCCAGCTTCTGCCTGAGATTTTAGGGTGGAGGCAGAGCTGATACAAAGATTTTTGACACCCTAGGTGGAACCTCATTTTGTCCCTTGGCTCCACCCCTGACTTCACCCTTTTTTCCCTGCCCATGTAAACCCCACCCTTTTGATGAAACGCCCATCAAACGCAGCCTCACCAGTGCCCATCAAAAGCAGCCTCACCAGCGCCCATCAAATGCAGCCTCACCAGCGCCCATCAAATGCAGCCTCACCAGCGCCCATCAAACGCAGCCTCACCAGCGCCCATCAAACTCAGCCTACCAATGCCCATCAATGTAGCCTACCAATGCTTTTTTGCTTTTTTCCCTGCCCATGTAAACCCCACCCTTTTGATGAAACGCCCATCAAACTCAGCCACACCAACGCCCATCAATGCAGCCTACCAGCGCCATCACATGCAGCATCACCAGCGCCCATCACATGCAGCATCACCAGCGCCCATCTCATGCAGCATCACCAGCGCCCATCACATGCAGCATCACCAGCGCCCATCTCATGCAGCATCACCAGCGCCCATCTCATGCAGCATCACCAGCGCCCATCTCATGCAGCATCACCAGCGCCCATCTCATGCAGCATCACCAGCGCCCATCTCATGCAGCATCACCAGCGCCCATCTCATGCAGCATCACCAGCGCCCATCTCATGCAGCATCACCAGCGCCCATCTCATGCAGCATCACCAGCGCCCATCTCATGCAGCATCACCAGCGCCCATTAATTGCAGCATCACCAGCGCCCATCTCATGCAGCATCACAAGCGCCCATCTCATGCAGCATCACCAGCGCCCATCTCATGCAGCATCACCAGCGCCCATCTCATGCAGCATCACCAGCGCCCATCTCATGCAGCATCACCAGCGCCCATCTCATGCAGCATCACCAGCGCCCATCTCATGCAGCATCACCAGCGCCCATTAATGCAGCATCACCAGCACCCATCTCATGCAGCATCACCAGCGCCCATCTCATGCAGCATCACAAGCGCCCATTAATGCAGCATCACCAGCACCCATCTCATGCAGCATCACCAGCGCCCATCAAATGCAGCTTCACCAGCGCACATCACATGCAGCCTACCAGCACCCATTAAATGCAGCTTCACCAGCGCCCATCAATGCAGCCTACCAGCGCCCATCAATGCAGCCTACCAGCGCCCATTAAATGCAGCTTCACCAGCGCCCATTAAATGCAGCTTCACCAGCGCCCATTAATGCAGCCTACCAGCGCCCATCACTGCAGCCTACCAGTGCCCATCAATGCAGCCTCAGCAGCGGCCATCAAATGCAGTCTACCAGCGCCCATCAATGATTGCTTGCTTCCATTCATTCAGGAGTCGGGATACAACAATCCGGGGACTGTCCCCGGAAACCAGGGATGTCTGGTCACCCTAATGCAGAAAATAAGTTTTAAAAACTGCATTTTTTTTTCGGGAGCAGTGATTTTAATAATGCTTACAGTGAAACAATAAAAGCAAAATATTCCTTTACATTTCGTACCTGGGGGGGGGGGGGGTGTATAGTATGCCTGTAAAGTAGCGCTTGTTTCCCGTGCTTAGAACTGTCCCTGCACAAAGTGTCATTTCTGAAGGAAAAAAAGTCATTTAAAATCACTCGCGGCTATAATGAATTGTCGGCTCCCGGCAATACAGAGAAAAGGCAATGAAAGTCATTGATAAAAAATAGAATAGATAAAAAAATGCGTGGGGGTCCCCCCAAATTCAATTACCAGGCCCTTCAAGTCTGGTATGGATATTAAGGGGAACTCCACCCCAAATTTAAAATTGAAAATGACGCAGGGTTCCCCTTAATATCCATACCAGACCTGAAGGGCCTGGTAATTAATTTTGGGGGGACCCCCACGCATTTTTTTTAAATGAATGTCTTTTCTCTGTATTCCCCGGGAGCCGACAATTCATTATAGCCATGGCTGCATTTGTGTTTGTGGGGGACATTTAAAAAAAGTATCGGTATTCGGTATCGGTGACTACTTGAAAAAAAGTATTGGTACTTGTACTCGGTCCTAAAAAAGTGGTATCGGGACAACCCTAGTTCTAAGCATGGGTAACAAGCGCTACTTTACAGGCATACTATACACCCCCCTAGGTACAGAATTGAAAGGAATGTTTCACTTTTATTGTTTTACTTTAAGCATTATTAAATCACCTCTCGGAAAAAAAAAATGCTTTTTTTTAACTTTTTTTGTATTGATACATTTCCCCTGGGGCAGGACCCGGGTCCCCAAACACTTTTTTTTTTAAAAAAAAACAAGCATTTTAGATTTAAAACCTTCGAGTCCCATAGACTTTAACCAGTTAAGGACCGCCTACTGCACATATACGTCAGCAGAATGGCATGGCTGGGCACATCAACGTATATATACGTTGGTTCTAGTACCCAGCCGTGGGTCACGGGCGCGCTCCCGCGGTGAGCTCCCGTGACACGGTCCAAAGCTCCGGGACCGCGGGACTCGCAGACCCGATCGCCGCTGGAGTGCGGCGATCGGTCCCCGGGGGTGAAGAACGGGGAGAGCCGTGTGTAAACACGGCTTCCCTTGTGCTTCACTGTGGCCGCAGCATCGATCACGTCATCCCTGTTATAGGGGGACGTGATCGATGACGTCACACCTACAGCCACACACGCAGGGAACACACAAATCCTACAGCGCCCCCTTGTGGTTAACTCCCAAACTGCAACTGTCATTTTCACAGTAAACAATGCAATTTAAATGAATTTTTTGCTGTGAAAAGGACAATTGTCCCAAAAATGTGTCAAAATTGTCCGACGTGTCCGCCATAATGTCGCAGTCACGAAAAAAATCGCTGATCGCCGCTATTAGTATTAATAAAAAATGCAATAAAACTATCCCCTTATTTTGTAAACGCTATAGATTTTGCGCAAACCAACTGATAAACGCTAATTGCGATTTTTTATCCAAAAACAGGTAGAAGAATACGTATCGGCCTAAACTGAGGAAAAAAAAATATATATATTTTGGGGGGATATTTATTACAGCAAAAAGTTAAAAAATATTGTATTTTTTTCAAAATTGTCGCTCTATTTTTGTTTATAGCGCAAAAAATAAAAGCCGCAGAGGTGATCAAATACCACCAAAAGAAAGATCTATTTGTGGGGAAAATAGGACACCAATTTTGTTTGGGAGCCACATTGCACGACCGCGCAATTGTCAGTTAAACTTTACCTGCATTTTGGTCCGGGTCATAAGTGGTTAACGGGGTTCTAAAGTTCACACAAACTTTTGGTCTGTTCTGGTGCGAACCGAACGGGTGAAAGTCGGTGTTGCTAAGCTCTACATTTTAGATTCTCATATAACTTTAGCTGATATGATTATTAGACGCCGCTTACAGAACAAAAAGATGGGAGGGCCATTAGCAAAAGACCCAAAAGACAAGGCTAGCCAATCACAAGAACTACATTATTTCCAGGCATTTCTCCATCTATGTATCTACAACGCTCATAAACACTCTAATTAGAGATTTGCTAATTGAATGGCTCGGTCTTTGCTATTTGTTTTTTCCCAGTTAGTCTTCTAACAACCATAGAGCATAACAGCGAATTATGAATTCCTCCATGTACAGTTCAATAAAATGCTGTGGTTGAAGCTTTCTAGACGTGTAAAAGTTGTAATTAACAAAAAGCAGTTACTTTGGGTCTGTAAAAAAAAAAAGAAAAAGAAAAAAAAAGTCTTTTGAATACCTGAGAAGCGTATAATACAGAATGTTTTACATATATACGATTATCTACAGATTTTAGCTGTTGCTTGATGGCAGCCGTAAGCCACTCTTGTGTCTGGAACAGTAGGGCTTTCCGAAGCCGCATTACCAGTTACACAACCACTGTTATTATTCGAAAAAGTCATTTGCTAGTTTGTAAAAATAAATACATATTCACGCTGTATGTAATGGATACTTGCTGTACTTTTGTAGAACCTTCGAAAGTTGAAGCCGTTTTGCAATAGACGTGTGCACACTGAAATATTTTGTTTCGGAATTTAGTTTTTGGTCCGAAAATACATTAATTTACTTCAGGGTTTTGAGAAACCCCCGGCGCCAGGTCGCAATTGCGACTAGAATTAGCGACCTGGCGCCTGGGGAACCATAGGCCGGCCAGTAATTGAGGCAGCGGTTTGCGGCCTTCTGCAGGTCTATGCTTCCTTCTGTGATCTGGCGCCATCTTGTGGTGGCCGTTGGTATGACAGGAAGAAAACCAGCAATGCTAATGCTATTGGGTCTTCCTGCCCGTCCATCTCCTTCCCAAAGTGGAGAAGAGAAGGAAGTGTTTGCAGCCATCATCTGGCACCTTTTGCCTAATGGTGAGTGTGGATTGGCTGGTTTAAATAGCTTCATATAGGCTTTTTTTTTTTTTGTAATGGCTTTTATTTTTTTTGACAGTCAGTATTGAAGGGTCCCATTACATCTGTGATCAGTGTAGAAATAATCCCTCACATTGGTGATCAGAGTTAAAGGGCCCCTCACATTGGTGGTCAGAGTTGAAGGGTCCCCTCACATTGGTGGTCAGAGTTGAAGGGTCCCATCACATTGGTGGTCAGAGTTGAAGGGTCCCCTCACATTGGTGGTCAGAGTTGAAGGGTCCCCTCACATTGGTGGTCAGAGTTGAAGGGTCCCCTCACATTGGTGGTCAGAGTTGAAGGGTCCCCTCACATTGGTGGTCAGAGTTGAAGGGTCCCCTCACATTGGTGGTCAGAGTTGAAGGGTCCCCTCACATTGGTGGTCAGAGTTGAAGGGTCCCCTCACATTGGTGGTCAGAGTTGAAGGGTCCCCTCACATTGGTGGTCAGAGTTGAAGGGTCCCCTCACATTGGTGGTCAGAGTTGAAGGGTCCCCTCACATTGGTGGTCAGAGTTGAAGGGTCCCCTCACATTGGTGATCAGAGTTGAAGGGTCCCCTCACATTGGTGATCAGAGTTGAAGGGTCCCCTCACATTGGTGATCAGAGTTGAAGGGTCCCCTCACATTGGTGGTCAGAGTTGAAGGGTCCCCTCACATTGGTGATCAGTGTAGAAGTAACCTCTTACATTGGCGGTCAGTGTAGACGTAACCTCTTACATTGGTGGTCCGTGTAGAAGTAACCTCTTATTGGCGGTCAGTATAGAAGTAACCTCGTACATTGGCGGTCCGTGTAGAAGTAACCTCTTACATTGGCGGTCAGTGTAGAAGTAACCTCTTACATTGGCGGTCAGTATAGAAGTAACCTCTTACATTGGCGGTCAGTATAGAAGTAACCTCTTACATTGGCGGTCAGTGTAGAAGTAACCTCTTACATTGGCGGTCCATGTAGAAGTAACGTCTTACATTGGCGGTCCATGTAGAAGAAACGTCTTACATTGGCGGTCCATGTAGAAGTAACCTCTTACATTGGCGGTCAGTGTAGAAGTAACCTCTTACATTGGCGGTCAGTGTAGTAGTGACCTCTTACATTGGCGGTCAGTGTAGTAGTGACCTCTTAAATTGGCGGTCAGTGTAGTAGCGACCTCTTACATTGGCGGTCAGTGTAGTAGCGACCTCTTACATTGGCGGTCAGTGTAGTAGCGACCTCTTAAATTGGCGGTCAGTGTAGTAGCGACCTCTTACATTGGCGGTCTGTGTAGAAGTAACCTCTTACATTGGCGATCAGTATAGAAGTAACGTCTTACATTGGCGGTCAGTGTTGAAGTAACCTCTTACATTGGCGGTCCATGTAGAAGTAACCTCTTACAATGGCGGTCAGTGTAGAAGTAACCTCTTTAGCGGTCGTGGTAGAAGGCCCCCTTTCATTGCTGGTCAGTGAGAGTTTGCCCTCTTACATTGATGATAACAGTAGGTAGGAGATCAATGCACTGCTGCTTACTGCTCACAGAACCCCTTGCAACCTTTGAAGAATCCATCTGTATCTGCAGCCACTCTGATGACACTTCATCATGATTCCGATCCTTTATGTCGGCTCCCTGACATCCCATCAGCATTAAGTGTTGGTTATAATATTTGAAGCGAGACTATTAATGTCAGGATTCGCGTCAGTCCTGACGAATCGGTAACGTGCGGCTGACGTTGTTATTTGTGTGCTTACTGATGCTGTCTACGAGGATGCTGCAATCTTGGCGGGCAGCTCGCCATCTCTTGGCTTTCACAAATAGATCTTCATGAAGGCTTTCCATGGTGGGGGCCACGCTCTGGTGACACAGCTTTAAATAACCGGAATTGTCCCCAGCCCACTGGTTTTGGTTTCCCGGGTGATATTCCCCCTTCTATATAATATGTTGCTTAAATGAAAGTGGACCTGTCATCAGATATATTATTTCATGTCAAAGAGAAACTCCACCCTTACTATTAAAAATATCCTTTTATAATGCCGTATTTTTCGGACCATAAGATGCACTTTTTTCCCCCAAAAATATGGGGGAAAATGTCTCTGCGTCTTATGGTCCGAATGTACATCAGGCCTCGCCCCCCCGCCGCTGGTAATGCCCCCTGCCACTTCCGGCACCACCACCCCCCGCCGCGGCTGGTAAGGGCCCTTTCACACGTCCTTTCAGTTCGTCCGTTTTTTGGACGTCCGTTAACGGACCTCAATGCTTCCCTATGGGTTAGCGTCCGTTAGCGGATGAGCATCCGCTAACGTCCGTTAACATCCGTCTGCGGTAAGCTCAGTTTTTTTGGACGGAAGAAAACCCTATTTTTCTTCCGTCAAAAAAACGGAACGGACGAAAAACGGACGTTAGAGGATGATCCGTTTACCATCCGATCCGCTAACGTCAGTTTTTCATCAAAATATGTAAAAAAAAAAAAAGTTCTAAAAAAAAAAACGGATGAAAAAAACTGATGAAAAACTGATGAAAAACGGAACGGAAACGGATGTAAACGGACGGAAAACTGACGAAAAACTGATGAAAAAACGGATCAACTGAAGGGGGGGAAAAACTGATCCAAAAAACTGAACGGACGTGTGAAAGAGCCCTAACTCCCCACTGCCATTGCAAGAAAGCTGCCCCCCTCGCACTAAAAAAGCCCCCCGCCAGTTCGGACAGCCGCACAGAGTCCCCCATAAAGCGGCATTAAGTGAATGTCCTGGGGTGGTCCCCACTCACCTAGGCTTGGCTATACTCGGGCAGGAGGGGGCGGTCCCTGCTCAGCTGGGCTCGGCTATACTCAGGTGGGAGGGGGGCGGTCCCCGCTAAGTTTACTTCGGCTGTGCTCGGGTGGGAGGGGAGGGCCCCTGCTCAGCTCACTTAGGCTTTTCAAGGCTATGCTCGGTCTTGATTTCGGCTTGGCTCAGCAGAGGGACAGTCAAAGTGATGTAACATGTAAGCAATGACCGGCAAATGTATATGTCCGCAGCCCCTGTCTCTGTCCGCAGCCCCTGTCTCTGTCCGCAGCCCCTGTCCATGTCCGCAGCCCCTGTCCATGTCCGCAGCCCCTGTCTCTGTCCGCAGCCCCTGTCCATGTCCGCAGCCCCTGTCCATGTCCGCAGCCCCTGTCCATGTCCGCAGCCCCTGTCCATGTCCGCAGCCCCTGTCCATGTCCGCAGCCCCTGTCCATGTCCGCAGCCCCTGTCCATGTCCGCAGCCCATGTCCATGTCCGCAGCCCCTGTCCATGTCCGCAGCCATGTCCTGTCCAGCCCCTGTCCATGTCCGCAGCCCCTGTCCATGTCCGCAGCCCCTGTCCATGTCCGCAGCCTGTCCATGTCCATGTCCATGTCCGCATGTCCGCACCTGTCCATGTCCATGTCCGCAGCACCTGTCCATGTCCGCAGCCCCTGTCCGTGTCCCAGCCCCTGTCCGTGTCCAGCCCCTGTCCGTGTCCGCAGCCCCTGTCCTGTCCGCAGCCCCTGTCCGTGTCCGCAGCCCCTGTCCATGTCCATGTCCGCAGCCTGTCCTGTCCATGTCCGCAGTCCTGTCCATGTCCAGCCCATGTCCATGTCCGCAGCCCCTGTCCATGTCCGCAGCCCCTGTCCATGTCCGCAGCCCCAGTCCATGTCCATGTCCGCATCCCCTGTCCATGTCCGCAGCCCATGTCCATGTCCGCAGCACCTGTCCATGTCCGCAGCCCATGTCCATGTCCGCAGCCCCTGTCCATGTCCATGTCCGCAGCCCCTGTCCGTGTCCGCAGCCCCTGTCCGTGTCCGCAGCCCCTGTCCGTGTCCGCAGCCCCTGTCCGTGTCCGCAGCCCCTGTCCGTGTCCGCAGCCCCTGTCCATGTCCGCAGCCCCTGTCCATGTCCATGTCCGCAGCACCTGTCCATGTCCATGTCCGCAGCACCTGTCCATGTCCGCAGCACCTGTCCATGTGTCCATGTCCATGTCCGCAGCCCTGTCCATGTCCGCATGTCCGCAGCCCCTGTCCATGTGTCCGCATGTCCCCCCTGTCCATGTCCGCAGCCCATGTCCATGTCCGCAGCCTGTCCATGTCCATGTCCATGTCCGCAGTCCATGTCCATGTCCGCAGCCCCTGTCCATGTCCGCAGCCACCTGTCCATGTCCGCATGTCCCATGTCGCATGTCCGCAGCCCCTGTCCATGTCCTGTCCATGTCCGCAGCCCCATGTCGCATGTCCGCAGCATGTCCATGTCCATGCCCCATGTCCAGTCCTGTCCATGTCCGCAGTCCATGTCCATGTCCGCAGCCCCTGTCCATGTCCGCAGCCCCTGCCTGTGTCCGTCCATGTCCGCAGCCCTGTCCGTGTCCGCAGCCCCTGTCCGTGTCCGCAGCCCCTGTGTCCGCAGCCTGTCCGTGTCCGCAGCCCCTGTCCGTCCTGTCCAGCCTGTCCGTGTCCGCAGCCCCTGTCCGTGTCCGCAGCCCCTGTCCATGTCCGCAGCCCCTGTCCATGTCCGCATGTCCGCAGCCCCTGTCCATGTCCATGTCCGCAGCACCTGTCCATGTCCCCATGTCCATGTCCGCAGCCCCTGTCCATGTCCGCACCTGTCCATGTCCGCAGCCCCTGTCCGTGTCCGCAGCCCCTGTCCGTGTCCGCAGCCCCTGTCCGTGTCCGCAGCCCCTGTCCTGTCCGCAGCCCCTGTCCGTGTCCGCAGCCCCATGTCCTGTCCATGTCCGCAGCCCCTGTCCATGTCCATGTCCTGTCCATGTCCGCAGCATGTCCAGTAGCCCCCATGTCCATGTCCATGTCCGCAGCCCCTGTCCATGTGTCCGCAGCCCCATGTCCGCAGCCCCCATGTCCGCAGCACCTGTCCATGTCCGCAGCACCTGTCCGTGTCCGCAGCCCCTGTCCGTGTCCGCAGCCCCTGTCCGTGTCCGCAGCCCCTGTCCGTGTCCGCAGCCCCTGTCCGTGTCGCAGTGTCCATGTCCGCAGCCCCTGTCCCTGTCCGCAGCCCCTGTCCCTGTCCGCAGCCCCTGTCCATGCCCGCAGCCCCTGTCCATGCCCGCAGCCCTGTCCATGCCCGCAGCCTGTCCATGCCCGCAGCCCCTGTCCATGCCCGCAGCCCCTTTCCATGTCCGCAGCATAGTCCATTTGGTTCAGTCTTGTTTTCCTCCTCTAAAACCTAGGTGCCTTATGGTCAGGTGCGCCTTTTAGAGCGAAAAATACGGTATATATTTCCCAGTGCATGGACGTCCAGCGCTGTCATGCCTGTAGGGAAGGCTTTCTGTACATGTCCGCAGCCCCTGTCCGTGTCCGCAGCCCCTGTCCGTGTCCGCAGCCCCTGTCCGTGTCCGCAGCCCCTGTCCGTGTCCGCAGCCCCTGTCCATGTCTGCAGCCCCTGTCCATGTCCGCAGCCCCTGTCCATGTCCATGTCCGCAGCACCTGTCCATGTCCGCAGCACCTGTCCATGTCCGTAGCCCATGTCCATGTCCGCAGCCCATGTCCATGTCCGCAGCCCCTGTCCATGTCCATGTCCGCAGCCCCAGTCCATGTCCATGTCCGCATCCCCTGTCCATGTCCGCAGCCCCTGTTCATGTCCGCAGCACCTGTCCATGTCCGCAGCACCTGTCCGTGTCCGCAGCCCCTGTCCGTGTCCGCAGCCCCTGTCCATGTCCGCAGCCCCTGTCCCTGTCCGCAGCCCCTGTCCCTGTCCGCAGCCCCTGTCCATGCCCGCAGCCCCTGTCCATGCCCGCAGCCCCTGTCCATGCCCGCAGCCCCTGTCCATGCCCGCAGCCCCTGTCCATGCCCGCAGCCCCTTTCCATGTCCGCAGCAAATATTTTAGTACACCATTTGGTTCAGAATATTTTTTTTCTTGTTTTCCTCCTCTAAAACCTAGGTGCGTCTTATGGTCAGGTGCGCCTTTTAGAGCGAAAAATACGGTATATATTTCCCAGTGCATGGACGTCCAGCGCTGTCATGCCTGTAGGGAAGGCTTTCTGTACACTGATTCTTTCCAGCACCAACATCTTGGCAGATCCCCAGGATACAGCGTTGACCAGACCGAGTATGCAGCCCAGCAGGTCAGGAAAGGGGTAGGGACAATTGATCACCCCCCCATTCTCATGAACCATACCAGGACACATGTCCCCCTCCCCTCTCAAAGCAACTTGACTCCCCATTTAACAAGGGGGCCCCAGATGCTGTCAACCTCTGTCAATTTGAATGAGTATGGGGTACATGGTCCCCTGACTCACTCACGGAACCCCTACTCATTCACCCCCCCCCCCCAAAAAAAAAAGTGTAGTGTAAAAAAACACAGGAGGCTTTTTTTGACAAGTCCTTTATTAAAAAAAAATATTCCCCCCCCCCCCCCAGTGTAGATCCATCATCAATCACGATGGCCACCGCCACCACTAACCTGACAATTTTTTTTAAATAAAAGCTTGGCTCCCGATAAAGGCTCCGGTCGCCTGACGGCTCCGACGCCTCCTGCTGCTAAATAAACAAAGGGGCGGTGCCGCCTGTTGAAATCACCGGGTGGCACCGCCCCCCTTGTGAAGTTACAGACCCCGCATGCCCCGCTTGCTACACTCGCTTGCTACAAAGTTACAATGTTGCAGTCTGATTTCTCAGCGCGAAAAGACAGAGGAATTGCTTCCTCCTGCATTCCCTTGTACTGCTTCTCACTCCCTAGTCTGAGCGCTGCTGTACAGGGAACTGTGAGAGGTTGATGCCGGGTCCAATGCAGAATCTAACACTGTTTGAATAAAAAAAAAAAAAAAATATCAACATTTAAATAAATGCAATGATGTGTTAATAAATATAAATATCAGCAGCTAGTAAAAAATAAATAAGTAAATAAATTAAAAAAATATATGTTTTTTTACTATTGTTTTTTTTTTTTTTACTAGCTGCTGATATTTATTAACATATATAAAAAAATGTTTTTACTATTATTATTCCTTTTTTTTTTTTACTAGCTGCTTTAATATATTAACATATATTAAAAAACATATATATAATTTTTTTGTTTTTTTAATATACTGTATATATATATATATATATATATTTTTTAATATATATTAGTTTTTTTTAATATATATATATATATATATATATATACATACATACAGTATATATAAAACCTGCAGGTTTTTATTTTATTTTTTTCTGAGTTTGTAAAGGGTTAAAATTCTTTGCTCGAGGCACCAGTGTCATTAAGGTGGCTTCCCGTGGGTCACAGAATGAAATATTAATGCATTTCTTTTCTTTTTTTCCCGGTACAACTACCTATATTTTTAATCCGTCATGATTTAATAGAACACGTCTACTCATCTTGCTGCCAGGCCTGAGTTAATTACACCTTGCCAAATTTTCACATTCAAGAATAAACCCGAGGAGCCCGGCCCCCCCGGGACAATCTAGGTCACGGGTCATGGAAGGTCAAGGAGCCCTCTTTGTTCACCTTTCCTCCACTATAAAAGCATTGGATGTAACGAGCTGACCTTACATTACCCCTGCTTACGTTGTCATTTAATTCTAAACCGCGTTAATTGTAGCTGAAGCTGTTTTTTTCTTTTTTTTTTATATTTCCTCTTGGTTCTGATTAAGCAGGTCAAGTATCTGGTCAGGTAGGTATCACAGACAAGCATCCAGAACTATTTAAGTGGTTTGCGTGGTTGCTTGATTAAATCTGACAATTGTGAATGCAGCGCTGGAGGAAATGGGTACAATAAAAAAAAAGTAATAATAGTTTTGGCAAGTTTTTGGGAAAATATTTTTTTTTTAGCCTAGTTGGATTGCCCCCCCCCTAAAAAAAAAGGTAATATTATTGATCATAGATATATAACATAACAGCGTCAATTTCCACAGAGCTTTACATATGGTACAGTCACATCAGTTCCCGCCCCTGAGGAGCTTACAATCTGTATTGGTCTTGTGCTGTATCTGAATCTCTCGTAGCCTCCTTCCGAATTCCTCCTCCATGGTGGCTGGTATCTGTATTTCTTATTTTCTTGTATCGGGACCTTGGATCCCCGTGGAGGTTTGGATGTCCCAGACTGCAAGAAGCATCCCGCCGCTTTCCACCACGGTCATGTACCTGGTTGAGATCGAGCTGGAGAGGGGGCTTCTCTTGCACCTCCTGTCCGACACCCCCTGGTAGTGATGACTGGGAGTGAAGGACACAAGGACCAATGTAGCAGATAGCCCTGGCTAAGCCTTGGCTGTAACCAAGTGACTGGAGAGTGCTGAGCTGACTCTTGAAGTTGGAGCTCTGTATCGCTGGATCAGCAGATGGAGGTGTAGCCGGGACGTAAGCCAGGAGGTCATCAACAGCCGGACGGGACAGTCTACCGAGACAATAGGTAGAGGCAGAGACGGGACACAGGCCGGGTTCAGTACACAGTCAGGCAGGAAGGTACTGGAGAATCAGGCAGAAGCAGAGTCCAACACAAGCCGTGATCATGTAGGCAGGTGGAGGTCAAGGAGAAGGTTCAGGTAAAGCTAGGTCAGGACACAGGTACCTGGAACAGATTAGATAAATGGGCACTAGCTGAAGACCACTTGGCAACAAGCAGATAAATGGGCACTAACTGGTGCCAGTACGTGCACCTGCGCACACCCGCACACGTCAGTGTGCGCGCATGCGCCAATACGAGTTATTCCTTGTGGATACAAAGGTATGCCCACGCATTCGCGCCAATACAACCACTGTCACAAAACCCTGTCTCACTCCGCATGAGTGCTTCCTCCAGTCTGGAGCTTCAGCTATACAGCCAAATATTGTAACGAAGAACCAGACGAGACTAGCTCAGTTACAATGCACAACAGATTATAGCGCACACATGCAAAAATGACATTTATCCTGCAAGGCGAGTTAAAAACACCTGAACATATTCAAAAATACAGGGGTTTGGTCACACTATATGGTCATAGAGTGCAAAGCCCACGTACTGTGACAAAGTACCCCGAATTAGTGGGTCCTACCCTAGTAAGAGATGAAAGAACCTGCTTCTCAACCTTGGGAGACAAACTTCTCTATGTGGGAGAACTGAATGGATAACTCCTATGCACTGGTGGCCACTAATAAGAGGTAATGAGGAGGGGGAGGGGTAGACCAGCCCAAGAAACCTGGTCAGGGTCTATACAACATACAAAAACATACTTGGGGCCTTTTTGCAAAAAAATTGGTCTCCCTGGCTCACCTACCCACAGGCCCCGGGACATAGTTTTCTCTTCAGACGATCTATCAAAGATTCCCGGATGGACACACCTTTCATTCTTCTCTCTTCTTCTACGTCTTCTTTCTTCTCCCTCTAGTACTTCGCCCTCACAATTTTTCTGAATTCCACTCCCCCCTTTTTTTTTTTCGGTTAGCTTAACCACTTCAGATCCGCACTATAGACAAAAGACGTCCACAGCGCAGACCTGAAGTGCTGGGATCACGTCTTTGGATGTCGTCTTATTGTAATTCAGTGCCGTCGCATCGCTGAGGATTCGATGCGTGTACCCGGCAGACGCGGTGTCCGTCAGGTACACGCGATCGGCAGTGACACAGCAGGGACGTGGAGCTCTGAGTATACACAGAGCTCCACGTCCTGTCAGGGAGAGGAGACAGATGCTGTTTCCCTTGTACATAGGGACACAGCATCGGTCACCTCCCCCAGTCAGTCCCCTCCCCCAAGACAGTTAGAACACACCCAGGATATACATTTAACCCCTTCTTCACCCCCTAGTGTTAACCCCTTCAATGCCAGTCACATTTATACAGTAATTAGTGCATATTTATAGCACTGGTCGCTGTATAAATGTGAATGGTCCTAAAAATGTGTCAAAAGTGTTTGATGTGTCCGCTGTAATGTCGCAGTCCCAATTAAAATCGCAGATCACCGCCATTACTAGTAAAAAAAAATAGTAAAAAAAATAAAATCATAATTCTGTCCCCTATTTTGTAGGCGCTATAACTTTTGCGCAAAGCCGTCGCTTATTGCGATTTTTTTTTTTTTTTTACAAAAATACGCAGAAGAATACATATCGGCCTTAACTGAGATAAATTCTTTTTTTTTATTTTATTTTTTATTTGGATAATTATCATAGCAACAAGTAAAAAAAATATATATATTTTTAAATTGTCGCTTTTTTTTGTTTAAAGCGCAAAAAATAAAAACCGCACAGGCGATCAAATACCACCAAAATAAAGCTCTATTTGTGGGGGGAAAAAGGACGTCCATTTTGTTTGGGAGCTGCGTCGCACGACCGCGCAAATGTCAGTTAAAGCGAAGCAGTGCTGGAAGCTGAAATTTCACCTGGGCACGAAGGGGGTTTATGTGCCCAGTAAGCAAGTGGCTAGACCTCTTCCGAAATGTTGTTGATTATAGGTTCCCCTACAGGGGGCAACTAGGTTGATTAAATGTTGATAGTATTTTACTTGTTATAGATTCAAGCTGCCCATATTCTCTCGCTGTGAGGTTACTTGAACTGGAACCCTACGTAATGACCTAGCTATCCTATATATCTGAAACATGTGTGATGTCTATTGGAATGACCTTTCTATAAGAGTATAGATAGATTCCGTGGTATTCCAATATCTCGACATTGGACATTGCTCGGCCTCCAGCATTAGATATATTATGTAGCGGGGCCGCAATTCAGGACCTAACCCTTAAGTTGGGTCCATATTTGTTTTATATTTAGCATAAGCATTCATTTGTTGCATTGTTGTTGACTTGCAGAGCTGCCCCCGAAGTCGTGCCGCCGCAGTGTGAACCAGCTCTTAATATATATATATATATATATATATATATATATATATATATATATATATATATATATATATATATATATATTCGTTGTTTGGTCTTAGTTCGTCTGTTTAGCTACATGTCTGGTCTCCTTAGCCGCTGATTCCTGACACAGGGACTGATGTTGGATAAGAAGACATGGCTTACAATAGGTGTTCCAGTCCATCCCAAAGATGTTTAATAGGGTTAAGGTCAGGCACTAATGTTGGATGGGAAAACCTGGTTCACAACTGGCATTCCAAATCATCCCAAAGGTTTTCAGTAAGGTTGAGGTGAAGGCTCTGTGAAGCAAACGCAAGTTTCTCCACACCAACTGGTCAAACCGTGTCTTTATGATATATCCCTTAGGGTTATCAAATTGACAACCAAAATGTGAATGGACGTTTTCAGTGCTATGTGCACTTTATAGTCAAAACGTATATAGTACACCTGAAAATTATACCTACAGTATATGAGCTTGTTGGACATTCCATTCCAAACCATAGGCATCAATATAGGGTTCGCCCACTCTTTACAGTTATAATAGTCTCTACTCTTCTGGAAAGGCTTTTCACAACAGTAAAGAGCACGTCTGTGGGAATTTGTGTCCATTCAGCCCAAAAAAAACAACCTTTGTGAGGTCAGGTACTGATTTTGTATAAGAAGACTTGGCTTACAATTAGTGTTCCATTCCATCCCAATGATGTTCAATAGAGTTGAGGTCAAGCAGTAATGTTGGACGAGAAGACCTGGCTCACAACTAGTCATCAAATTCACCCCAAAGGTGTTCAGTAGGGTTGGGGTCAGGCACTGATGTTGAATGAGAAGACCTGGGTCACAGCTGGCATTCTAGTCATCAAATTCACCCCAAAGGTGTTCAGTAGGGTTGGGGTCAGGCACTAATGTTGGATGAGAACACCTGGGTCACAGCTGGCATTCTAGTCATCACATTCATATCAAAGGTGTTCAGTATCGTTGAAGTCAGTGTCAGGAACCATGAATCAGACTGAGACAGAAGTGCAGTAAAAATCACACTAATAAAATGGTATAAAAAGGGGAAACATAGTCAAAACATAACCAAAGTTTGGTAATCAGGGTGGGTAGTCAGAACAAGCCAGGGAATCAGGAGTCCAGTGATCAGCGAAGTCAGGTGCAGCAAGAAGACTTGGCTTAAAATTGGTGTTCCAGTCCATCCCAAAGATGTTAAATAGGGTTAAGGTCAAGCACTAATGTTGGATGCCAAAACCTGGTTCACAACTGGCATTCCAAATCATCCCAGAGGTTTTCAGTAAGGTTGAGGTCAGGTCTCTGTGAAGCAAACCCAAATTTCTCCACACCAACTGGTCAAACCATGTCTTTATGATGCTGGGGGCTGGTAGTCATACTGAAACAAAAAAGAGCCTTCACTAAACTGTTAAGACAAGGTTAGGGGAGCACAATTATCTAAAATGTCTTTGCATGCTTTAGTATTACCAGCATGTTTCCCTGGAAACACCTGAACTCAATAATTTGGAGATATGTCCACATAGTCTTATGGCGTCGCTTTGATTTACAGCCCAAAATAAAGTCACTTTGTGGTCATACGAGGCCCATACATTATCCCGATGGCTCCCCTTCTAAATAGCTAAGCTCCATCAACAACGCTGGAAATCCTAATAATCATCTTCCTGCTATCTCTACAGCAAAAATAAACATGGAAACCGGTTTAAAGAAAGAAAAAAAAGTGTAATTTATGTTGTGCCTCTCGGCAGGCATCTTTCTTAATGAATGTGTTTTTGCAAAGATCGTCTCTGCAGGAAGAACTTCTACGTCTCCGTTCCAGCTAACCCGGAGGACGGCATTTTTTTTTTTCTTCCTTAAAGAAAAAAAAAAACTTTTAAGTTTAACTACTTTAAAAAAAAAAAAAAAAAAATGTAACTTAACCATTTAGTCACTGTAGGCGTTGACAAGCTGCCACTGGAAGACTTTTAATTGCTGAACGTCTTCTAGCCGGCTCCATGATAAACACATCAATTATTTTTGGCCCATGTATTCTGTCATTTATTGATCAGTGGATAAATAAAACATTTTTTTTTCCCCTCTATCTCGCCGGTTCGCACCAGAGCAGTAATGGCATTTATAACTGAACCTGACTGAATCAAGCCACTGGGGTGGGTAATATTAGTCACCGCACCAATTATGAGTCTCCGCTGGAGCTAACCAGTACTGAAAGCCTTCCCCTGGAGCATGCTGGGTAGACCAGTTGCTAACACGGCTTCTCCAATGATGAAATAAGGGCAACATTTTAACATTGCTGATATACAAACTAGCAGAAATTGTCTCAATAATGATGAACGGCAGATCTGGTGATTCCCTGCCAGTGTATATCGATATAGGGACCACACATCATATACATACCCTATATACTCGAGTATAAGCCGAGTTTTCAGCAAAAATGTTTGTGCTGAAATGCCCCCCTCGGCTTATACTCGAGTAACCTTTTTTGGCCTGATCTCCCAGACTTCAGGGACCCGGGACCGGCCGACCCTAGGTCCCCTGGACCCCAAACTTGGCACACAGTTTGTTGGCCGGGGAGCACCAATTTTTCAAAGCTGGGCACCCCTTCCTTAGACGTGGGAGATTACCATGTGTGTGGTCAGTGGGATCCGTAGCATAGCTAGACGGTAGTATTATTTTCCATAGCAGTATTAGGGCTTTGTCAGGTAGGCTGTATAGGACCCTTTGTTTTTTTAATGGTGGCCCAGCATAAATCAAAAGTGCCAAAAAAGGAAAAAAAAAATAATGTAGGAGCTCTAAACCATGGCTTAATGCAGTTCCGACATGTCCACTTGGTTCTTGACAAAGATGAAAGCCTCAAAATGGTGTGCACTTGACTGCGCTTTTGTTGTAAACTGGTTTTAGTTAACGAAGGAAAGAGGAATGAATCTGCGCCACGGACAACTTAAATAGGTGATGAACTTGTGAAGTGGTGAAATAATAGGTGTTTAAATTATTGTAGTGGCAGCCCCTGCATAAAAAACCCCACCTAGGTGGAGATAGATGATTAGGTATAAATAGCAGGTGATGGCGCCAACTAAGATTAATATATAAGTGCAAAAAAGGTGTAGCCAAAAAACAGTGTAGGTACTGTGGCCGAAAATAATGTGCTGAAAAGTGCAAATCCTTGTAGTGATAACAGCAGTTTTGATATTACATATAATAAAACAATATGTGAAAAATAAATTGATAATAATAATAATAATCCATATAGTCCAATAAAGTCCAATTCCCAATCTTACTATGTGCAGTAAATATTTTTATTTTTTTTAATTATTTCATATAAATAAATGATAGGTTCTTCAAAATAAATTGATGTTAATAATAATCCAAGAAAGTTTAATTTTCAATCTTGCTATATGCAAAAAAAAATATTTTCAAGATTGCTTCATACAAAATAAAGTGATAAGTGCCTTATGCAGGTATAGCCATCAGTGGATCACCCAGTGCTCTCCCCCAATGGTCCCGCACTCACCGGATCCAATCACCCCTGCAGGGGTAACAGGCTCTCACAACAAGTGTCCACACTTCTATATCCGTCTGGTTTACTCACATGGGATCTGTCCAACCGTTCAACCGCTCATAGAGAAGACAAACGAAAGTGCCCAATAGCGTGATACCGTTTCACAAATAGTAAAGTTTATTTCTGACAAACAATGGGTACTCACAATTTACATGTAGTTTAAAAGCCTTGAGAAATGAGTGCTGTAGCTCTGAGGAACGGACGCTCTACCGGTTTCGTCGTACTGACGTCATCTGGAGCGTGCCTCTGAGCTTTCAGCACTTCCTTATTTATGTTGCAATCGACGTTGTGTCGGAAAGAACGGACGTTGTGTCGGAGTAACGAATCCGACGTTACGTCGAAAAAAACTCCGTCTTTCAGGCGTCCACCATGTTGGAGATTTTTGCAGACCGAAGTCCTGACGCTAGAGGCTCTATGTTATTTATGTTAGAGTCGACGCTAGAACGGACGTTATGTCGGGGAAAAAAAAACCCGATCCTACGTCGAAAAAATTTTTAGTTAACGACAGGTCAAGCCTCAGAACTCTTTAGAACTGTGGAGGTCAACTGGGGTAACCAATTTTGGATCTTTCCCATCACCCTTTAGGCATCACCACCACAGCGCAAACAATATCACTTGTTGTATACAATTTTGGATCCAGCTCTGGACAATAAGGTGGTGGCTGAATGGTGGAGATATGAAGACCCGCTATGACTGGCTGGGATGAGAGAGCCAGCTTGTTTTTCAGGTGCAAGAGGTGGGCCTAGGACATTGGGGAGTGGGCTGTAGAAGTGGGAGATTACCATGTGTGTGGTCAGCGGGATCCGTAGAATAGCTAGACAGTGGTACTATTTTCCATAGCAGAATTAGGGCTTTGTCAGGTAGGCTGTAGAGGACCCTTTGTTTTTTAATGGTGGCCCAGCTCTGAACTATTGCTTATTGCAGTTCCAACATGTTCACCAGGTTCTTGACGAAGAACAAAGCCTCAAAATGTTGTGCACTTGACTGAGCTTCCGTTGTAAACTGGTTATAGTTAACGACCACAGGTCAAGCTTTAGAACCGTGGAGGTCAACTGGGGTAACCAAGTTTAAATCAAGCGCTAGCGGAGACCATTCTCATTTATCCTAGCCAACGAAAAAAAGAAAAAGCAACAACATTTGCAGCACTTTGCCAGAAGTTCTCAGTTATTATCTGTTCATGAGCAGGTCACATACCTAAGCAGAACAGAACAATTGATTGTTACATGTTGTCATTTACAAGCTATTTTTATTGCTCTATGGCTCATATTCTGGCCTTATTCTCTGAGTGGCGTGCCAATTTCCGACTACGAGCAGTTAAGTTGCCCCCTTGTCAGTAATCCAGATGAATGTAGGGGTCACCTCGCTGCTCATGTCTTGCTGGCCGCTGATTGCGTTACAAGATTGTCCAGCACGTCCGTCACCATCATCTTCGTGCTGCTAAATGAGAGATTATTATTAACGATAACATTACTAACGAACTTGAGGCCGCGCACGCATAACAAAGGAGCATTTTTGGTTATCAAATTATTGGCTGCAAGCCTCGAGGACAAAAATGTACAGTAAATCATGCCGATTTTTCAATTTATAATTTACTTAACCGCTTTGTGCCTTGGAGTCGTCGATGTCTTCACAGCAAGAGTGTTTCGGGTCAAAATTATTTTTAACCACTTAGGACCCGGACCAATATGCAGGTTAAGGACCTTGCCCCTCTTTGCGATTCGGCACCGCGTCGCTTTAACAGACAATTGCGCAGTCGTGCGACGTGGCCCCCAAACAAAATTGGCATCCTTTTTTCCCCACAAATAGAGCTTTCTTTTGGTGGTATTCGATTACCTCTGTTTTTTTTTTTTTTTTTTGCGCTATAAACAAAAATAGAGCGACAATTTTGAAAAATTTTTTTTTAACTTTTTGCTATAATAAATATCCCCAAAAAAGATATAAAAAAAGTGTATTTTTTTTCCTCAGTTTAGGGCGATACGTATTCTTCTACCTATTATCGGTAAAAAAAATCGCAATAAGCATTTAACGATTGCTTTGCGCAAAATTTATAGCGTTTATAAAATAGGGGATAGTTTTATGGCATTTTTATTAATATTTTCTTTTTTTACTACTAATGGCGGTGATCAGCGATTTGTTTTCATGATTGCGACATTATGGCGGACACATCAGACAATTTTGACACATTTTGGGACCATTGTAGTTTTCACAGCTATAAAAATGCACTGATTACTGTGAAAATGACAATAGCAGTTTAGGAGTTAACCACTAGGGGGCGCTGTAGGGGTTAAGTGTGACCTCATATGTGTTTCTAACTGTAGGGGGGCGGGGCTGGACGTGTGATGTCATTGATCGCCTTTCCCTATATCAGGGAACAGACGATCAATGACATTGCCACTGTGAAGAACGCCCAAATACGCTCAATTCGAGCGACAAAAAAGGGTCCAGAACTTGTTTGAGCTTCAGGCGTTCAGCGTTAGGCGTTTTGTAGTGGAGATGTGAACCATCTCCATTGAGAATAATGGATTTTTTCCCCTCTAGCGTTTTGGCGCTTCATGCTTCAGGCGACAAAACGCTCGTGTGTGAATGCAGCCTTAGATTCCATGTGCAAATCACGGATCTGTTCCCTGTTGTGAGCGCTGCACTTGTTCCTCATTTCCTGGAGGCTAGGAGATTGTTCTGACATCAGGGCAAGGAAGCCAATGAGATAACAGAGGTTGCCTGCTCTGTCGCTACTCATTCCTAAAATGGACATGGTGGCACCAGTCAATTACTCAGGAGATGCGCCACCTGGGAGAGATGTCCTGAAGTACAATGCCCCTATGGGTAGCGATGCTGCTAGAAATCAAAGGGCTCCATACAGCCTACCAATATATCAAAACAAGATTTTCACAAAAAATACACAAAAATCATTATTCATTATTATTATATCACAAAAATAATAGAGAACCTGGTGGGATGCAGCACAGTGACAGGGGGTGCACATGGGGGGGGATTAGAAGTAGGCAGAACAAGGAGAGGGATCAAGACAGGGGAAGTTAACACAGGAACCATGCCCTGTGTCTGTGTCTCTCCCTGCAGCAGCTGAAAGCCAGTGGGAGGGAGATAAACAGACTTTCAGCAGCTGCAGAGAGCCGCACAGGGCAACTTTCTGTAATTGCACCTCCGCCCGACCACACCCATTCCTCCTGCTGTTTGGGCCCCCCTGTGTGCCCGGGCCCCCTACAGGAGGACAGGCGGTTCCCCCCCCCCCTATCAGCGGCCCTGCCTATGGGGCTTGGGTAGACTCAAAACTTTGAGTTTCTGTGGCTTGGAGAAATAGCAGAAATAGGACAGCACAAAAAAGAAAAAAACTTGACAAGGGCTGTAATCTATCCAAAAATAAAATAAAATAAAACCGAGAACTATCAGCGTGTCGCTCTGCGCTCATATTGGGTGGCTCGCATTGTGCTTTTTATCGTCTTTCTATAAAACACATGTCCAGACGTGCCAACAAGTAAACGAATGAAGGTCCTCAATTTGTAGCCTGCAAATGTATTTTTCGCATCAGCAGATCTATTTGACTTATAAATGTTTTAGCAGCATCAGATGCGCGGCGAATGCGCTTTTTTTTCTCACATGTTCTGGTGGCAGAGCCTTATTCAGCAATACATCAAAATGATAAATACATAAATGTAATACTGAGACATTAGCAATTCATGTTTATGGTAAAAGACAGCAGGCTTTTGGGAGTTATATCGTTTTTCCTCCATATACGGGGGTTATAAAAGATTCACGTTCTATCATCAAGTGTCGTGCATGACAAGACCTTTAAATTTAAAGGGACAGGCCATGTTAAGTGTGCTGTGTCGCAAAGCTTCCGAAGCACTTTTCATTCATTGAAATGGGCAGGGGCGCTCCCAAACCACCCCAAAGATGCTGCTTGCAGAACTTTTTCGAACGTCTGGCAAGGGTACCGCCCAGGTGTGAGAGCACCCATGGCAGTTTTCAGGCACTTTACAGGTGCTATTTCTAGCACTAAAATGCCTCCTAACTGCCTCAGTGTCAAAGGGGTCTAAGGGCTCTGGCCCGCACCTCTCAACCATAGGATTTTAGTTTTTTCAATCATGTAGGCCCAGTCTTGTTACTGTAGGTGTACACAGCCTATTGCATTAAGATGTGCCCAACAAATGTATTAAATGTATAATAACATTGTCGGCACGGCAGTGGAGGAGTCAGTCGGGCGATGGGCGAGTCAGTAGGGCGGCGGGCGAGTCAGTGGGGCGGCGGGCGAGTCAGTGGGGCGGCGGGCGAGTCAGTGGGGCGGCGGGCGAGTCAGTGGGGCGGCGGAAGAGTCAGTGGGGCGGCGGACGAGTCAGTGGGGCAGCGGACGAGTCAGTGGGGCAGCGGACGAGTCAGTCGGGCGGCGGGCGAGTCAGTAGGGCGGCGGGCGAGGAGTGAGTGGGGCGGCGGACGAGGAGTGAGTGGGGCGGCGGACGAGGAGTGAGTAGGGCGGCGGACGAGGAGTGAGTAGGGCGGCGGACGAGGAGTGAGTAGGGCAGCGGACGAGGAGTCAGTAGTTTTTTATTCTTAAATTTAATTTTTTTATTATGTTTTACAATTTTTTTTACGAGCCCCATTGGAAAGCACCCATTGTAATGAATAGGAGGCAGTTTTCAGGCACTTTACAGGTGCTATTTCTAGCACTTAAATGCCTGTTAACTGCCTCAGTGTGAAAGGGGTCTAAGGGCTCTGACCCGCACCTCTCAACCATAGGATTTCAGTATTTACATTCATGTAGGCCCAGTCTTGTTACTGTAGGTGTACACAGCCTATTTATTGCATTAAGATGTGCCCCCCAAATATATTAAATGTATAAGAACGGTGTCAGCAGAGCAGTGGAGGAGTCAGTAGGGCGGCGGGCGAGTCAGTAGGGCGGCGGGCGAGTCAGTAGGGCGGCGGGCGAGTCAGTAGGGCGGCGGACGAGTCAGTAGGGCGGCGGACGAGTCAGTAGGGCGGCGGACGAGTCAGTAGGGCGGCGGACGAGGAGTCAGTGGGGCCGCGGACGAGGAGTCAGTGGGGCCGCGGACGAGGAAGGGAGTAGGGCGGCGGAGGAGGAAGCGAGTAGGGCGGCGGAGGAGGAAGCGAGTAGGGCGGCGGAGGAGGAAGCGAGTAGGGCGGCGGAGGAGGAAGCGAGTAGGGCGGCGGGGGAGGAAGCGAGTAGGGCGGCGGAGGAGGAAGCGAGTAGGGCGGCGGAGGAGGAAGCGAGTAGGGCGGCGGACGAGGAAGCGAGTAGGGCGGCGGACGAGGAGTCAGTCGTTTTTTATTAATATTTTATTTTTTTATTATGTTTTACAATTTTTTACGAGCCCCATTGGGGGGGCTTTGGTAAAATATCAGCAGGGGCAATCTGCGCTGCATAGGGTGATTAAGGTGTGCCCAGGCACACCCTCTGTGCATGCTTGTGGGAGTTACCCAGGACAGTCTGCAGGCAAATACAGCCCACCTGAGAACACCCAGGGAGGGGAGAAACCAGGGAAGATGAAATGTAAGCAGATTAAACACTAATATGTTAAACAACATAGGAGATTATGGAGATTGATTCGACTTTGTGAATTTATAAAATAAAAGTTCCTTTATCTCGGCTGTCTATCATGCGTCAATCTGCATTAATGCCGTTTCTGCTACATATGCAGTCTATTGCTATAGATAATCCTCAGATATGTGTCCGTTTGTTGCACCAGTCACCATATTATTCCATGTTCATACATGTTACCTTGATCTCTCCCATCTCCGCTGCAATTATACGGCTTCGTTTGAACTGATGCTAACCTTGTCAGCTTATAAATCTTGCATCAAATGTTTTATGCCGAGGAAAAAGAAAGAAAGAAGAGTTTTGTTTTTCGCCTGTTAGACATAAGTAATAACACAGAGGAAGATTTCTGTGGCATTAATGAAGCCGTCTCAAAGCCTGATGTGTGTCCCATGGCCTTTATTAACAATAGGTGAATCGATAATGAAGAGTTCTCATGTCTCTTCCAAAAACACATCAACTAATCACAATTTGCATTTTTGGTAAATTATGTTCCTTTCCTCTCGGTCCTGTCGCAGATTTTTATAACAGGTCACGGATGAAAGTGGGAATATTGATCAATGATGGCAAGGGAGGATAATGCATTTGTAGAAATTATTCAAATGTAAAAGGCCTTGTCGCCCTGACCTTGGCTTAGCCCTTACTATCTCTTGTATCCTGAGTGGCTGCTTCCCCTCTCTCCTCTATGCCCTACAAAGCGTGAGCTAGGGGACTCTGGGTGCCGCAACCTGGATTCAGTTGCAGCTAAGGCCTTCCTCACCACCAGAGGCTCTGGTGAACACCTGCTGAATCTTAGACTTTGTGCCCTGGGGAATCTTGGGCTCAAGCTTCCTGTGGGATCCCTGTTTGTGCTCCAGTGGACCTGCCTTCCATATCCACTCTGTGTTCCATCTGCAGCAGTCTGTCTTAGGGTTCCCTACCTTGTGGTGCACTCCTGACTCCAACAGGGTGCATCTGTCATCTGGCCACAGGTGACCTGACACATTCGCTCCTATGGTGATAATGACCAGCTCGCTCGCACCATGACAGCATGTGATTTTGATCCAGGGCAGTTGGCATGCAAGGCTGCACCCAGCATTTAGGAGAAAATGGAAGTCTGTCTCCTACAGACCTCCTCCATCTCCTGTTCTCTGTTGTACTGCTGGAGTCAATAGTCATAGCTCTGATGTTAAGATCAGGTGGCTGTGTGATTGATGGTCTTTGTGATAGGGAGTTTCTGTTTTGGGAGTGGCCCATGTGACTGGGGGCTTTATAAAGGGGGTGGCATATGTAACTGTGGGCTCTGTGATGGGGGTGGCCCATGTGCTTGGGGGATTTGTTATAGGGATGGCCCATGTGACGGGGCGTTATGTGATGTGGTGGCCCATGTTACTGGGTGCTCTGTGTTTGGGAAACTTTGTGGTGATGGGAAAGCTCTGATGTGATGATGGGACTCATGTAGAAAGGGGCTCTGTTGTTTAGGGGCAACACCAATGTGAAGGGGGGCTCTGATGTGTCTTGGGGAGCCACCAACTAGTTTAGAGTGTGGGAAGACACCAACTGTTCTAGGGTCTTGGCAAGCTTCCAACTGGTCTAGGGTCTTGGGATACTACCAACAGGTCTAGGGTGTTGAAAAGCCACCATCTAGTCTAGGGTCTTGACAAACAGCCAACTAGTCTATGGTCTGGGAAGACATCAACTAGTCTAGGTTCTTGTAAGCCAACAACTCGTCTAGGGTCTTGGGAAGCCACCAACTAGTGTACGATCTTGGGAAGCCACCAACTTGTCTAGGGTTTGGAAATACATCAACTAGCCTAAAGTCTTTGGAAGCCACCAACTAGTCTAGGGTCTGGGAAGACATCAACTAGTCTAGGGTCTTGGGAAGCTACCAACTTGTCTAGGGTTTGGAAAGACATCAACTAAAGTCTTTGGAAGCCACCAACTAAAATAGGGTCTGGGAAGACATCAATTGGTCTAGGATCATGTAAGCCACCAACTGTCTAGGATCTTTGGAAGACACCAACTAGTTTATGGTTTTGGGAAGCCACCAACTCAACTCCTCCATTATCATATGACCTGAAGACAGGCCACTACACTCCACCATTATGGGAAAGAGAGAACAATGGTTAGCTTCCATGGACACCATCTTTCCTTTAGCACCGGTCTCTGCTGGTTGTCGTAGAGCGCCATAGCCGCTGCACTCTGTGCCGTTCGTGGCAAAAGTACCTTGTCCTAATACATTTTTGCTTGATGGTTCTTTTTAAATGCTCTTCAATTTAATAGTCTGAGCAAATATAAAGTCTAACAGAGTACGGTGTGTAAATTCATTAAATCTACATTCATTGTGGCTTCTTGTAACATAAATAAGATACAGAAAATTGGTACTTGCTTTCATAAGCTCAAATAAAGTTCTATGTCTGATAATTATTACGTTTTTATAACTGAGATTAATAAAGTCTATTTTATATTGTGTTTGTGTTATATAAGAATCAATCAATGTAGACATTATGGTTCCTCTCTGTGAGATGAGTCTAGTCCATTAGGTTTTATACTTGTATAAATTTTTCCTATTAAGTTAAAAAGAGCCAACAAAGCGAGAGCAATGGATCTTATCTGCACACAAGTAAGAAATGATGATTTGCAGATGGTCAGAATTGAGTAAACTACCTACTAACAGGTATATAAAGGAAAAACTTTAGGAGGAAGGGTTAGACAAACCTTTTTAACATGGAAGACTCCTTAAAACATCTTTAAAGTCTCAGGAAACCTATGGACTAGATTCAGGATGGAGAGCGTATCTTTGTGCGGGCGTAGCGTATCCGATTTACGCTACGCCTCCGCAACTTTTACAGGCAAGTGCTGTATTCACAAAGCGCTTGCTCCGTAAGTCGCGGCGGCGTAGCGTAAATTGGCCGGCGTAAGCCCGCCTAATTCAAATGTGTAAGAGATGGGCGTTTTTTATGGAAATGATCCGTGACCTCGCGTAATTGCCGTTTTTTTGCGAACTGCGCATGCACCGTCCGTGGACGTATCCCAGTGCGCATGCTCCAAATTACGCCGCTAAGACTCATTGTTTTCGACGGGAACGTAATTTACGTCCAGCCCCATTCACGGACGAGTAACGCAAACAACGATAAATTTGAAAGGTTCGACGCGGTCCCGACGTCCATACTTAACATTGGCTGCGCCATCTTGTTGTAGCTTTATCTTTACGCCTGAAAACGCCTTACGTAAACGGTGTATCTCCTACTGCGACGGCCAGGCGTACGTTCGTGAATAGGCGTATTTCGCTGATTTACATATTCTAGGCGTAAATCGTCGTAAACGTCCCTAGCGGTCAGCGTAAATAGGAAGCTAAGATACGACGGCGTAGGAGACTTACGCCGGTCATATCTTAGCAACATTTAAGCGTATCTCACTTTAAGAATACGCTTAAAGATACGACAGCGCAGATTCTGAGTTATGCCGGCGTATCTACTGATACGCCGGCGTAACTCTACCTTAATCTGGCCATATATCTGCAACAATATTTGACAGAGCCAAGAGCAGTATGTTCTTCACTAATGATAATAAATAACTGTAATGGATTTGTGGTACCGTTTTAACGCCCTTAACTATTAAGGACCGAGCCTCTTTTTCAGATGTGGTGTTTACAAGTTAAAAAAAATGTTCTTGCTAGAAAATTACTTGGAACCCCCAGACATTATACATTTTTTTCTAACACCCTAGAGAATAAAATGGCGGTCGTGGCAATACTTTTTATCACACCATATTTGCGCAGCAGTCTTACAAGCGCACTTTAATTTTAATAAAAAAATAAGACAACAGTAAAGTTAGCCCGTTTTTTTATATTGTGAAAGACAATGTTGCGCTAAGTAAATTGATACCCAACATTGCGCCCCTTCGTGGAATGGTGACAAACTTTTACCCTTTAAATTCACCATAGGCGACGTTTAAAAAATTCTGCAGGTTGCATGTTTTTAGTTACTGAGAAGGTCTAGGGCTAGAATTATTGCTCTCGCTCTACCAATCGTGGTGATACCTCACATGTGTGGTTTGAACACTGTTTTCATATGCGGGCGCTACTCACGTATGCGTTCACTTCTGCACACTCGTACAAACTCGTGGGGACGGGGCACTTTAAAAAAAAAAATAATGTTTTTCTTATTTATTTTACTTTATTTTATTTCTTTTTACACTGTTTAAAAAAAAAAATGGGTCACTTTTATTCCTATTACAAGGAATGTAAACATCCCTCGGAATAGAAAAAAGCATGACAGGTCCTCTTAAATGTGAGATCTGGGGGGTCAAAAAAAACCTCAGATCTCATATTTAGACTTAAATCCAATTAATAAAAAAAAATAGTCATTTGAATTAATGACAAAAAAAATGGCGCTTTAAAGAGCTATGGGAGGAAGTGACGTTTTGACGTCGCTTCCGCCCTGCTATGGTATGGAGATGGGTGGGGGCCATCTTCCCCTCGTCTTCATACCCAGCCACGGACAGGACCCGATCGCCTCCGCCGCTACCGACGGCTTCGGTAAGGGTGCGGGAGAGCAGAGGGAGGGGGGCCCCTCTCCTGCCACCGATAACGGTGATCTCGCTGCAAACGGGCCGCGGAGACCACCATTATTGTAAACCGGACCGCTGCCTGAAGGTGAGGATATCTGAGTTATGACAGCTAGCTCCTGCCATAACACAGATATCCCTCTTCAAAGTGCCGACCTACATATAGTCGTGCGGCGGTCCAGAAGTGGTTAATGCTCATCAAATTTTTCAAAACTGCCCATAGGACATTTGGGGAGCATTTTAAACTTGTCATTAAGGCTTGTAACACACCAGTCTAATGCCCATACAAAAACTCATAAACCACTTAAGGACCACCTCCTGCACATATACTGTACATCGGCATAATGTACAGGTATGTCTTCTTTAAGTGCCCAGCCATGGGTCGCGGGCACATGCTGGCGACCCGGTCCGAAGCTCCGCGGCCGCGGGAACTGCGGAACTGATCGCCGCTGGAGTCCCGCGATCGGTCCCCGGAGTTGAAGAACGGGGAGAGCTGTGTGTAAACACAGCATCCCCGTTCTTCACTGTGGTGCCGTCATCGATCATGTGTCCCCTTATATAGGGAACCACAATCAATGACGTCACACCTACAACCACACTCCTCTACAGTTAGAAACAGGGATGAGGTCACACATAACCCCTTCAACGCCCCCTTGTGGTTAACTCCCAAACTGCAATTGTCATTTTCACAGTAAACAATGCATTTTATGCTGTGAAAATGACAATGGTCCCAAAAATGTGTCAAAATTGTCCGAAGTGTCCGCCATAATGTCGCAGTCATGAAAAAAATCGCTGATCGCCGCCATTAGTAGTAAAAAAAGAAAGAAATAATAAAAATGCAATAAAACTATCCCCTATTTTGTAAACGCTATAAATTTTGCGAAAATCAACCGATAAACGCTTATTGCGATTTTTTTTTTTTCCAAAAATAAGTCGAATAATACGTATCAGCCTAAACTGAGGGGGAAAAAAATGTTTTAAATATTTTTGGGGGATATTTATTACAGCAAAAAGTTAAAAAAAATATTGTGTTTTTTTTTTCAAAATTGTCACTCTATTTTTGTTTATAGCGCAAAAAATAAAAACTGCAGGGGTGATCAAATACCACCAAAGGAAAGCTCTATTTGTGGGAAAAAAAGGACATCAATTTTGTTTGGGAGCCACGTCGCACGACCGCGCAATTGTCAGTTAAAGCGACGGAGTGCGAATCGCAAAAAGGGGCAAGGTCCTTAACCTGCATAATGGTCCTGGGCTTAAGTGGTTAAGCTTTAGAAATTTAGTCTAGTGTGAACAAGTTCCAAGTCATAAAGGGGTACAATGGCTTTATTGAAAAGAATGTTGCTTATACCATGAATAATGAACTCAGCATTTTCAAATTGTTGCATTCATTCAAATGTAAATAAGTAAAGAAATCATGTGTCTTCAGATTACAAACAATAGCCATCTGCCGTATTAACCATTACACAAATAATGGGAGATATGAATGAATTTTTTTTCGGCTCTTTTTTTTTTTTTTTTTGGCACTTTCTGTAGATTAATAGCCTTGAAAGTGTGGTGCGGATTTTTCTGACTAACGAGTGCACAGAACTTACTGTAGCAAGTTAATTAAATTCGATGCACATTCAGATGCAATTAATAAAAGCAGGCTTTGTGCGGAGACGTCTTCTTGATACTTGATTCACGGAGTGAACAAAATCATAGTTTACCGAGCAACTAATGATGATACATTTGATACACTCCAGCGTCTGCGCACCACTGACCCTTCACTTCCCAGAACAAAGTCCCAATTACTGAGGATTAAAATCTTCCTCTGCACCCAATGCCAGATTACATAACACAATGCTTCTTTCTGTCTTTCTTTCTTTCTCTTCTTTTCTCTTTTCTTTCCTCCTTTCTTCATCTCTGTCCCTTCTCTTCTCTATTTTTCTTCCTTCCTCCCTCCCCCCCCCTCCACCCAAAAATCCATACCAGACCCCTATCCGAGTATGCAACCTGGCAGGCAGCAGGAAAGGGGGGGGGGGGGGCGAGAGCGCGAACCCTCCTGAACCATACCAGGCCACATGCTCTCAACATGGGCAGGGTGCTTTGGGGTTGATGGGGAAAAGGGCCTCATCCCCACAACCCTTGTCCGGTAGTTGTTGGGGTCTTTGGGTGGGGTTATTGGAACCTGGAAGCCCCCTTTAACAAGGGGCCCCCAGATACCCCCATGTACCCCTACGCATTCACCAACAAAGTGTCAAACGACAGCAGACAGTTTTTAACCTTTATTAAAAAAAAAAAAGTGTCCCGCGATGTCCATCCATCTTCAGTGACGAAGCCGATGGTCCCCAGAAAATGTCTGGGAAGACATCAAGTAGTCTAGGATCTTGTAAGCCAACAACTAGTCTAGGATCTTGTAAGCCAACAACTAGTCTTGGGTCTTGTAAGCCAACAACTAGTCTAGGGTCTTGTAAGCCAACAACTAGTCTTGGGTCTTGTAAGCCAACAACTAGTCTAGGGTCTTGTAAGCCAACAACTAGTCTAGGATATTGTAAGCCAACAACTAGTCTAGGATATTGTAAGCCAACAACTAGTCTAGGGTCTTGTAAGCCAACAACTAGTCTAGGATCTTGTAAGCCAACAACTAGTCTAGGGTCTTGTAAGCCAACAACTAGTCTAGGGTCTTGTAAGCCAACAACTAGTCTAGGGTCTTGTAAGCCAACAACTAGTCTAGGGTCTTGTAAGCCAACAACTAGTCTAGGGTCTTGTAAGCCAACAACTAGTCTAGGGTCTTGTAAGCCAACAACTAGTCTAGGGTCTTGTAAGCCAACAACTAGTCTAGGGTCTTGTAAGCCAACAACTAGTCTAGGGTCTTGTAAGCCAACAACTAGTCTAGGGTCTTGTAAGCCAACAACTAGTCTAGGGTCTTGTAAGCCAACAACTAGTCTAGGGTCTTGTAAGCCAACAACTAGTCTAGGGTCTTGTAAGCCAACAACTAGTCTAGGGTCTTGTAAGCCAACAACTAGTCTAGGGTCTTGTAAGCCAACAACTAGTCTAGGGTCTTGGAAGCCAACAACTAGTCTAGGGTCTTGGAAGCCAACAGCCAGCCTACGGTCTTGGAAGCCAACAGCCAGCCTACGGTCTTGGAAGCCAACAGCCAGCCTACTGTCTTGGGAAGCTAGCAACTAGTCTAGGGTTTGGAAATACATCAACTAGTCGAGGGTCTTTGGAAGCCACCAACTAGTCTAGGATCTTTGGAAGCCACCAACTAGTCTATGGTCTTGGGAAACCACCAACTCAACTCCTCCATTATCATATCACTTGAAGACAGGCCTCTATTCTCCACCATTATGGGAAAGAGAGAACAATGGTTAGCTTCCATAAACTCCATCTTTACAGGTCTCTGCTGGTTGTCATAGAGCGCCATAGCCGCTGCACTCTGTGCTGTTCGTGGCAAAAGTACCTTGTCATAATACATTTTTGCCTGATAGTTCTTTTTAAGTGCTCTTCAATTTAATAGTCTGAGCAAATATAAAGTCTAACAGAGTACGGCGTGTAAATTCAATAAATCTACATTTATTGTGGGTTCTTGTAACATAAATACCCCTACCCATTCACCAAAAAGGTGTCAAACGACAGCAGACAGTTTTTAACCTTTATTAAAAAAAAAAAAAAAAAGTGTCCCGCGATGTCCATCCATCTTCCATGACGATGCCGATGGTCGCCAGAAAAAAAAAAAGGAAAAACTCTGCTTCTATGGGAGGCGCCCCGCCGACTGCAGACTTTTCACTGTGACAGCTGTTATATAGCCAAGGACTGGGGCACCCGGTGATGTCAGATGGGGGTGGGGTCACCCGTTTACATCACAGGGTGGCCCCGCCCATGGCTATATAACAGCTGTATCAGCGAAAAGGCTTCAGTCGGCAGGACGCTTCCCATAGAGGCAGAATTTTTCTGCTTTGTGTGTATACTGTGTATGTATACTGTATGTGTGTACTGTGTATGTATACAGTCTGTGTATGTATACAGTCTGTGTGTGTGTGTACTGTGTATGTATACTGTATGTATACAGTCTGTGTGTGTGTGTGTACTGTGTATGTATACTTTATGTGTAGTATACTGTATGTGTGTCTTTATGTATACTGTGTATGTATACTTTGTGTGTATGTGTAAATACTGTATGGCCCAATAATCTATTGCCCGGGGGCCCCATGAGTTGTCAGTCCGCCCCTGTATATACACCATGTTTACTAACCAAAAAGATGGAAGCAGGTATCTTGGATACATCAAAATGTTTTTTTTTTTTTGTTGTTTTTATTTATTTTGTTTCGTTAAAAAATACATTCGTCCAAAAATCTGATTTATTAAGGTCGAATCTGTCAATTGAAGGCTTATGGTGTCTGTCGAATGTTCTAAGAAGATACGACGAAGCGGTTAAACTGTACGACGCCGCGATCGTACATTTCTGGTTGAATGCCCCACCCACAAGCTATAGTAGAATTCTAAGGTTGTATGACTAGTAATAATTATTATTACTAATCAACCAACATTAGAATTCTTCTATAGCCTATGGGCTGAGCATTTGACCATAAATGACCGCTCGTGGTGATCGTATGTGTAGTGGCCTGCTACTTTTTAGCCAACGCTGCTTTAAATTTAGAGGGTAGTCAGAGTTAATTGACTCATACCGTATGATTTTTCCAAATTTTGGGCCTCTGTTCCAGCCATGGCTGTACTGTGAGTGCCCACTATTGTCTGGGGTGCCGTTATCACCCCAGACCAAGGGTGGCAGCAGTCAGGTCAAGGTGTTTTAGGTGCACCTCTTCGGCAGCCAATCAGTGGGGGTTGAACGTCCCGCTGTGCATGCTGGAAGGAGTATTTAAGGGACAGATGCCATTGGACCGGAGTCGTCGATCGCTGGTCTGTCGTCCCACCACCCCCGTGTGTGGTCTTCCTGGCGGCGGGTGCGTGTTCATGTGTTCCTGGCCCCGGGACCACGTTGGTCCGGGGTTGTGATCTACTAAGTAGGCCCGGTAGTCAGACTGGGTCTACATTTGCAGAGCGGTCCTGTGCTGTCCGGCCTCAGGGAAGCCACCCGATGAAGAACCTGTCTTGGAGAGCACCGAGCACGAGGCTGGTATCTCAGGAGAGGCCTTGAATTTCTTCGAAGGACGCACCATTACTGAAAGGCTGAGTGATGGTCGCCTGTCAGTTCTAGGTTTACAAGAAGTTAATCGGGAGAGAGTCGGGTGCTGAATCCTGTGTTGAGAGGATTTTGGACTGAACATACCTCCATCTGTGGCAGAGACTTTACCAATTTCTGTGCGCCATCCTGGCTGCTCGGCTAGTGAGAGAGGCCTATCCGGGTGCACAATTCCCGCTCTGGCTGGAGTGGTGACAAAAGCTGTGTCGCTGGAAGCAGGAGTGTTTCCGGACAGAAGTTATACACCTGAACCTATTACCTGTTACCCTTCCACCTCTTCAACTACTTATTTTATTCCTTTATCAAGTTCAGCAGATAAATCAAAGAAAAAGAAGTCTAAAGTATGAACATTGAACTTTTTCTCAACTCTCATCTGATACCCTAGACCAGGGGTCTCCAAACTTTCTAAACAAAGGGCCGGATTACTGTCCTCCAGACTTAAAGGAGTCCGGACTATGGCCACCAGGAGTACAAAATCCCCCATCATTGGTGTCATTGGACCCCATCATTTGTGTCATAGGGAGGAATTCTGCCCCATCACTGGAAGGATTTCTGCCCCATCACTGGAAGGATTTCTGCCCCATCACTGGGAGGAATTCTGCCCCATCATTGGGAGGAATTCTGCCCTATCATTGGGAGGAATTCTGCCCCATCATTGGGAGGAATTCTGCCCCATCATTGGGAGGAATTCTGCCCCATTATTGGGAGGAATTCTGCCCCATCATTGGGAGGAATTCTGCCCCATCATTGGGAGGAATTCTGCCCCATCATTGGGAGGAATTTTGCCCCATCATTGGGAGGAATTCTGCCCCATCATTAGTGTCATTGGGAGGAATTCTGCCCCATCACTGGGAGGAATTCTGTGGGGTCATTGGGAGGAATTCTGCCCCATCATTGGTGCCAATGAATAAAAAAGCACCCCAAGGGCCGGATAGCATCAAGCAAAGGGCCACATCTGGCCCCCGGGCCGCAGTTTGGAGACCACTGCCCTAGACGGCGAGGGAATAGAGGTAATATGCTGCCCAAAACAAACCAGCAGCTCCTCCGGGATAGTGCTATATATGTTTTTACCTGCTTTGGCAAATCTTCATGTCTCTCTAATGTTGAATCTTTTCTCGCTATGTCAAATCTTTTCTCTCTATGTCGGATCTTTTCTCTCTATGTCGGATCTTTTCTCTCTATGTCGGATCTTTTCTCTCTATGTCGACTAACGGAGTTAAGGTTAGGCACATCTAACCGCAGATTTGATAGACACAGATCACCATTGTCACCGTCATGTCGAATCTTCTATCTATATCCAACTGTTATCGAAAGGAATGAAAATAAAGCATTTTTTATGGCAGATCTTTCTGATTCGGGATTCTTCACATTCTTTATCGTTTGTTAAAACGAACACGAAAATCCCCGAGATTCGGATGAAAACGAATGCACATGTCTACATCCATCTACTATCGGAAGTCTTGGCAGGGCTTCTGCATGTAACATTGGAGTTCCTGGCAAGGATCCAGAAAGTAGGAGTTCTGGAAGTCCTGGCAGGAATTGTAACATGGGTTGAGCACTATAACAATAGGGTCAAATTTGTATTATTTTTATTACACTTTAAAGGGTAAGAGAAGAAGAAAAAAGTTCTACAAATGGAGCGCAAATACGTGGCATTGTTCAATCAGTCAGGAACATATATTTTTATTAATTGATTGAGCCGCTTTGGTTTACATACGCAACACTTTATTAAAATGCCTCTTCGAACGTAAACTTTTTACGTCTTTGAAGACAAACATATTTCAGAAACAGGTGGCTCTTTCCTTAAGCAGTTTCCTCCCCAACCATTAAACTTCCTCCGTACATTTTTTCTTTGATCTAATTAGACTCGTAATTACACCAGCTAAACTCCACGAGCTTCTAATTTCTCTTCCAATGAATCTCAGATAATTAGTCCACCTCGGGTCACTTTAAGTCGGGTGAGTGAAGTCACCTGCCCGCCACGTCCCTCTCCTAATATCCCTCTCAGCCTCTTTTGTAAATACCTCTTCCTGGGCCACGAGGAAGATTTAATCACCGCGGCCATTTAAAAGGTGCCCTCTGTGCTCCGGCTGTCAACACTGTTGCAATTAGTGTCAGCAATAATGGAGCATGTTGCTAATTTGGGTCCTTCAGCGCAAGGTGTGAGACACAGCATTTCAACAAAGCTGCCAACTGTCCCCACGTTTCTCGCAGGCGCTAGAAAATTTTACTCTCTTTTTTTTTCTTTTTTCCTTCTTCCTATTTTACATGGCGCAAGAGAAAACAAAGAACTCTGAATGTTAAAAGTCAATTATTTATTAAAAAAAAAAAAAAAAAAAAAGGTAAACCATTATATTAAGAGGCATGATTTTATTTTTTTCCTTTTTTAAGATTCATATTTGGATAAAGTTTTATTAATAAAATAATAATGATAAACTTCAGGAACGTTTAATGATAAATAATGATAAACTTCAGGAAACATATACCGTATATACTCGAGTATAAGTCAAGATTTTCAGCACATTTCTTTGTGCTGAAAATGCCCCCCTCGGCTTATACTCAAGTCATCTTTTTGTGCCTGATCTTCTAGATTTTGGGGCCCCGCTACTGGCCGGCCGTAGGTCCCCTTGACCCCAAACCTGGCACACATGTAGTCCCTTCTTCTACAAGTGTGAAAAATTTGTTGTCAGGGGGACCTACCGCCGGGGAGCACCAATTTTTCAAATCTAGGCACCCCTTCCATAGACTCTCATGTTAAACGGTAATTTATCAGGTGATTTTGGGAAAACCGGTACCGGCTGGTCCTAGGTCCCCTTGAACCGGAACTTGGCACACGTGTAGCTCAAATTCTTCTCTACAAGTGTGCAAAGTTTGTTGTCTGGCGTACCTACGACCGGGGAGCACCAATTCTATAAACCCGGGCACCCTTTCCATAGACTCCCATGTTAAACGTCAGTCTAGTCATGGGCATAATGAGGCATGGACACAGTGAGGCATGCAGATGGACACCCTAGGCCAGTGTTGTTTTAACTCCATTCCTCAAGAAACACCAACAGGTCAAGTTTTCAGGATTTCCCTCAGATGAAATGGCTGTGGTGATTACTAAGGCAGTGAAACTAATCAAATCACCTGTGCAAAATAATGGAAAGCCTGAAAACATGAGCTGTTGGTGTGCCTTGAGGACTGGAGTTGAAAAACACTGCCCTAGGCATACCCCTTTTTTATAATTTTATTTTTTATTTTTCGTCAGCACCCAAAGCCCCCCCGACCTCTAAGAGGACTGGTGGCATCCCCCTTTTTTTTATATTTAATTTATTTTATTTTACTATTATTATTTTTTTGTTCGTCAGCACCCAAAGCCCCCCGCCCGACCATAATTCACAGTGGCAGCACCCCCCCAGCTTCTCAGTCCGCAGTGCCCCCCCCCCCATTCTTAAGTTGCGCTACCCCTCCGCGACTTGAGAATCTCTGCTCCGGGGGGCCCATGCCTGAAGCCGTGTAAAGGGCCCCCAAAATTCCTGATGGCAGTGCCCGAGTGCCCAAATGGTCAGTCCACCCCTGCCTGGGATCTAATAGACCTCAGATCTCTTAGTAACGTTCACCTGTTACTACCACAGCTATCACAAGGTATGTTGTTCATCCCTTTTGCCTTGCTCGATTCATCATACCAATTTTTTTTTTTTTTTTTTAATAAATTGTAAAGTTATCACCAAGCTGGACAGTTCATACTAAACATATATTGGCTAATCGTTTGAGTGACAATCGCATGTCTATGGTAGGTGTTCAAAATATTTAAATACATGAGAAGTTTTACCACCTATGAAGAGTCATTCCTCTGTATCTGGGCTTTCAAGTAATTAATGTCTAACGTAATGAGTTTTGACGTACTTGGCTAATTTGCAGATCTGCCCCTTCAGATTTATTTAAAGCCGAACTTGTATTTTTTATTTAAAAACGAAACTAAAGAAAAATGTATTTTTATATTTTCCGTCCCATTTTTGTGTTATGTTCCTATTGCACTTGTCTTCCACCCACATCTCTATTTGGGAAACCGTGACAATTCTGGGTTCTATTTTATTACTCTTCCTTTCCTGGAATCTGCTACAACTTTTCTATCTCGTTTTGATATTTCCACTTTTTTTCATAAAAAGCTTTAGTTTAAAAAGTTTAATTCTGATGTCTTTATTCTAGGGCTGTTACTGATCAAAATTTTTGTGTTCGATTAATCGTTTTTCTTTTTAATCGATTAATCGACTAATTTCGATTAATTATAACTCACATACAGATCCAACTACTTTTAGCTGATCTCCTTGCAGGCCGATTCCCAGTGCAGCTCCAACCACTGGAATAATGGATAGCAGGATACAAAAAACACATAAAGGCAGCCCTCGATGGGAATAACATTAAAACTTTTATAGTCTTCAAGTAGGTAACCAAATAAATATTGCACTTGAGATAAAATCGATGTAGCTACATAAACTGTAAAAATAGTGCGAGTAATACCAAATGGTACCAAAAGCAGTCATAAAAACATGTAGCCAAGTATGATACTGGTATAAAAATGTGTACAATGATACCACTGCTGAATCCAGATGAGGAGAGGTTAACATCAGTCCGTCAGCACGTAGATGTCCCACGAAGGGAACTATCACAACTCCCAGTGGATGGTTGTAGAATCCCAGGTTGATAGAGGGAAGTGATAGAGGGAAGTGTAACAGCCCTTGCATGTGGCAGATAGTAAGGTCCCATCGGCATGCAGATATGAAGGCACAGCAAAGGAGCCCTTCGGATGGACGTGGCAAGCACTGCTGTTGTCCGTGACGTTACCAGATCTCCGACGGAACTCCTTGAAGGCCCAGAAGCCGGCGGAGAGGTGAGTACTAATCAAAAGAATTTTAATCGATCAAAAAGATTTTGACCGATCAAAAAAATTAAAGATTAATCGATTAATTAAAAGTTAATTTGCACAGCCCTACTTTATTCCTTTCTCATTTATGACTTCTCTCCTAAAGCCCCCCCTCCCCCCATACCTTAACATGTTTTGCTGCTTTTACATGAGGCTTCAAAAGTCAAGCCCTAGTAAAAAAAAAAAAATATATATATATATATATATATATATATATATATATATATATATATCTACAACTTGTATATCTGCAGCCTCGCTGTGCCCATCAATTGCCGCCACTGTGCCCATCAATTGCCGCCAATGTGCCCATCAATTGCCACCACTGTGCCCATCAATTGCCGCCACTGTGCCCATCAATTGCCTCCACTGTGCCCATCAATTGCCTCCACTGTGCCCATCAATTGCGACCACTGTGCCATCAATTGCGGCCACTGTGTCATCAATCGTCGCCACTGTGTCATCAATCGTCGCCACTGTGCCATCAAACGCAGTCACTGTTCCCATCAATTGTCGCCACTGTGCCATGCCATCAATTGTCGCCACGGTGCCATCAATTGTCGCCACTGTGCCATGCCATCAGACGCAGCCACTGTGCCATGCCATCAGACGCAGCCACTGTGCCATGCCATCAGACGCAGCCACTGTGCCATCAATTATCACCACTGTGCCATGCCATCAAACGCAGCCACTGTGCCATCAAACGCAGCCACTGTGCCATCAATTGTCGCCACAGTGCCCATCAATTGCCCCCTCAAAAACCTCCAGTTTGTCCTGTAAAATGCTGCCAGATTGCCCCCTCAAATAGCACCAGATTGTCCCCCCTGCCCGGAACTTACCTTTCTCGGGTCAGCCACCCTCCTTCCACTGTCCCTTGATGTCTTCTCCCGTCCTCAATGTCACTTCAGCCAATCAGATTACCGGTAAACAGAACCAGTGAACCTGATTGACTGAGACGCCGCCTGCTCTGATAGACACTTCCATAGCCAACCAGCTGCTGTTATTCAGATACCTGTTGCTCACCAGGGGGCCGGCCATCTGAATAGTGAGTGGCAGCGGCGGCAGCGACAATACATAGATTCATGCAATGCATGAATCTATGTATTGACTTCAGTGGCGGTGCAGGAGAGAGAAGGGGCGGCGCTCCTGCACCTACTATCGACGCACCGCCACGGCTACCAATGTTCTTGCCTCAAGGAACTTCTCTAGAGGACCTTCTCAAAGAACAATCTCTGGAGGAACCCCAGGATTCCATTGAACCTTGTATAGGAAATAAACAACATAATTAAAATCGCACCCGGTACTTGAGGACCAAGGGTCGTATCAGCCTTGTATCAATCAAGTAAATCAAAGGAATTTTTCTTCCAAAATCACCTCGGGAATAAATCCTCCAACAATTACGCAGGTAATGGAGAGACCTCGCTGCCCTCTTCGAATAGGAAGGATCCTTATATAAATCGGCCATAACAAAAATAATGAGAGGGTGTACCGGCCTTGTGCTTTACAAAAAAAGAGTATCTTGGCTTTTCCCAAGCGTGATGACGTCGTCCAACGTAGCACCCCCTGCGAGTTTTGTCCCCGGGTCACGTGACTTCCTTAGGAGACTTTGATTGGAAGAGCCATCCATCACTATCCCGTTCAATTGAATTGGCGCCATTTTGTTGTATACAAACACCCAAATCACAATCTTAAAAACATAGATATGTTCCCAGCGTTTCAAGGGCAGAACCCCCTTCATCAGAGGCTCGTTTACGGTCAACACGGAGGACAAGGGGGCACTCTTCAGGTTTCTTCACAGTAAGAGCTGTGAGAATGTGGAATAGACTCCCTCCAGAGGTGGTTCTGGCCAGATCAGTAGATTGCTTTAAGAAAGGTCTGGATTTTTTCCTAAATGTACATAATATAACTGGGTACCAACATTTATAGGGGGGGGGGGGCAATCTGGTGGTATTTGAGGGGGCAATCTGGGGAAAATCCGATTGCCTCTCGGGGGATCAGGAAGGAATTTGTTCCCTGCTGTAGCAAATTGGATCTCATGCTCTGCTGGGGTTTTTTGCCTTCCTCTGGATCAACTGTGGGTGTAGAATTGTGTATATGGGATTGTACGATATTATATATTTATATATTTTTTTATGGTTGAACTGGATGGACTTGTGTCTTTTTTCAACCTGACTAACTATGTGACTATGAGGAGGGCTCTGCCCTTGAAACGCGTAAGCCTCACTTCTAGCCATTGGGCATTGCTAATTTTTTGCCATTGGATTGGACATCGGATTTATTGATGTGCCGGTCTATACTTACTCTTGTGAGCAGGGCTTTTTTTTCAGCGGGAACGCGGGGGGAACGCTGTTCCGGCGCCTCCTGTACTGAATGTATGTAATGGAAAGAGCTATTGTGGTGTGCTGGATGATCTGTCTAGTGATGCTGGGGATCTATTGTTGCTGGAGGGGATCTCTTTTGCAAAAGGAAGGGGGTCAATTGTTACGGGGGAGTTCTTCTGTTGATCTCTGGGAATCTATTGTTGCTGGGGGGTCAGTCATTGCTAGGAGGGATGTACTGTTGAGAGAGGGGTCTTTGTTGCTTGTTGCTGGAGGGTCTATTGATGCTGGCTACTGGGGAATCTATTGTTGCTGGAGGGGATCTATTTTTGCAGTGGGGGTCTATTGTTGCAGGTGGGGTATCTAGTGTTGCTGTGGGTGGGTCTTATGTTGCAGGGAGTCAATTGTTGCTAGGAGGGATCTGCTGGCTGCTGGAGGGTCTATTAATGCTGGCTACTGGGGGAGCTATTGTTGCTGATATAGGGAACGACGATCAGTGACGTCACGCCTACAGCCACGCCCCCCTACAGTAAGAATCACTCCCTTAGGGCACACTTAACCCCTTAGCGCCCCCTAGCGGTTAACCCCTTCACTGCCATTGTCATTTTCACAGTAGCAATGCATTTTTATAGCACTTTTCGCTGTGAAAATGACAATGGCCTCAAAAATGTGTCAAAAGTGTCCGATGTGTCCGCCATTAATGTCGCAGTCACGAAAAAAAAAACGCTGATCGCCGCCATTAGTAGTAAAAAAAAAGTGATTAATAAAAATGGCATAAAACTATCCCCTATTTTGAAAAACGCTATAAATTTTGCACAAAAAAAATCGATAAACACTTATTGCGATTTTTTTTTTAACCAAAAATAGGAAGAAGAATACGTATCGGCCTAAACTGAGGAGAAAAAAAACAATTTTTACATCTTTTTTGGGGATATTTATTATAGCAAAAAGTAAAAAATATTGAATTTTTTTCAAAATTGTCGCTCTTTGTTTGTTTATAGCGCAAAAAATCAAAAACGCAGAGGTCATCAAATACCACCAAAATCTGATCGCCGCCATTAATAGTAAAAAAAAAAAAATATTAATAAAAATGCTATAAAACTATCCTTTATTTTGTAGACGCTATAACTTTTTGCGTTTTTTTTTTTAATTTTTTTTTTTTACCAAAAATATGTAGAAGAATACGTATCGGTCTAAACTGAGAAAAAAAAAATCTTTATATCTTTTTTGGGGATATTTAATATAGCAAAAAGTAAAAAATATTTAAAAAATTTCAAAATTGTCGCTCTATTTTTGTTTATAGCTCAAAAAATAAAAAACGCAGAGGCGATCAAATACCACCAAAAGAAAGCTCTATTTGTGGGGAAAAAAGGACGCCAATTTTGTTTGGGAGCCACGTCGCACGACCGCGCAATCGTCAGTTAAAGCGACGCAGTGCCGAATTGCAAGAAGGGGCACGGTACTTAACCTGCATATTGGTCCGGGTCTTAAAGGGTTTGTAAAGGAATTTTTTTTTTTTTTTAATCTTAATAGCTTCCTTTACCTTAATGCAGTGCTGTTTTCATGTCCTCATTGTTCGTTTTTGCTCTCAAGTTGCTGTAATCCTTCTCTGATCTCCACACTTCCTGGTTGTCTGATTCTGATCACCACAGTACTGGGAGCTTTCTCTCTGTGGTCACTAATCAAGGAGGTGTGATTACTGTGCGTCTAAAACCCCTCAGCACCAATCAGTTTCGTTTTCCAAACCATCACTGGCTCTGTATTGGCTCTGTACATCAGAGAGGAATGAAACAGCATGCAAAAACGAAACTGAAACTGCAGGCACATTATATGATTGATTTTTATCTATTTTTAATCGTTTTTTTTATAAGGAATGAGTTAACTATTATGTCTCTATACCCTGTAAACAGTCATTTCAACAACAAAAAAAAAATATGTTTCCTTTACAACTCCTTTAAGTGGTTAAAGGGGATTTACATACTTTTGCCCATAGATGCTGATACTAGAACAACCACTAGAGAGCGCTCCTGAAAGTCTGCATATAAAATATAATAATGAACATATGGAAGGTGAGATTGTCACCATCGACATTTCCATGACCCCTCCACAAGGGGGCACATGCATTGCTTCCCTTTTCTGGCCTTACAGGTTTTCCGGGTGGCTGCATGCGGCCCCCACTATTTGTAACCTGGAATCAGACTACTATCTATATAAAGAAGTTTTTTGCAGCTCAGACGCAACCAGTTAATTGAATTCATTCACATATGCTAACGATTCTCTTTATAACAATAATCGCTAATTAGCATAGAGATCTTCCTCTTGTGTTGTCAGGAACAAGCTGTTGATACGCATTTCTGTAAGTAAAAAAAAAAAGTGTATAATTGTTCTGGTGAAATATCACAGGCAGGTTGAGGTTGATGATTATGTAACATATAGAGAGAGACCTCATCAACATTCGATACAATGTAAGAAACTCTGTGAGTCTTTACTGAACCTCAGTGCCCTTGGGGCACCATTCCTCCCACTGACACCAATGATGGGGCACTATTCCTTCCACTGACACCAGTGATGAGGTACTATTCATCCCACTAATACCAATGATGGGGCATTATTCCTCCCACTGATACCAATGATGGGGCACTATTCCTCACACTAATACCAATGATGGGGCACTATTCCTCCCACTGACACCAGTGATGAGGTGCTATTCCTTCCACTGACACCAGAGATGGGGCACTATTCCTCCCACTGACACCAGTGATGAGGTACTATTCATCCCACTAATACCAATGATGGGACACTATTCCTCCCACTAATACCAATGATGGGACACTATTCCTCCCACTGATACCAATGATGGGGCACTATTCCTCACACTGATACCAATGATGGGGCACTATTCCTCCCACTGACACCAGTGATGAGGTGCTATTCCTTCCACTGACACCAGAGATGGGGCACTATTCCTCCCACTGACACCAGTGATGAGGTACTATTCCTCCCACTAAAACCAATGATGGGGCATTATTCCTCCCACTGATACCAATGATGGGGCACTATTCCTCACACTGATACCAATAATGATGCACTATTCCTCCCATTGACACCAGAGATGGGGCACTATTCCTCCCACTGACACCAGAGATGGGGCACTATTCCTCCCACTGACACCAGAAATGGGGTACTATTCCTCCCACTGACACCAGAAATGGGGTACTATTCCTCCCATTGACACCAGAAATGGGGTACTATTCCTCCCACTGACACCAGAGATGGGGCACTATTCCTCCCACTGACACCAGAGATGGGGCACTATTCCTCCCACTGACACCAGAGATGGGGCACTATTCCTCCCACTGACACCAGAAATGGGGTACTATTCCTCCCACTGGCACCAGAAATGGGGTACTATTCCTCCCACTGACACCAGAGATGGGGTACTATTCCTCCCACTGACACCAGAAATGGTTTACTATTCCTTCCACTGACACCAATGATGGGGCACTATTCCTCCCACTGACACCAATGATGGGGGTCTATTTCTTCCACTGACACCAATGATGGGGCACTATTCCTCCCACTGACACCAGAGATGGGGCACTGTTCCTCACACTTGCACCAATGATGGGACACGATTTCTCCCACTGACACCATTTCCTTGCCCAGATTATTTCTTTCAGGATGTGGTACGCTTTAATAACCTTTTACTATCCAAATCTATAAAATAATAAGATAAAGCAATGCACCTACTGTGTGGCTGATATCTTATCCCATCAGCTGCTAAGAAGGGTGGTTGAATGAGGCTAAAGCCAATACTGAGCTCCCTCTAGTGGCCATTCTACATATTTCTATATTTAGTACAGTAACAAAAAAATATGGAAGAGCAAGAATATAAAAAGGGTACCAAACGTTGCGTGTATACAGCCCCAGTGATGGAACTCTATCCTTGAATCTATACTTTATAAAGTATCCAGACTCCGCCGTTATAACCCGTCACATTAAACATTCAAAGTACGCCAGAACTTTCTGCAAAGTTCTTGTGTACAAAGTTCCTTTTCTCCGGCAGGAGGACAGGAACGCAACGCGGAATTCTTGACTAGCTGGGAGCGCTGTGACTGTAGAGATTCCTCTGTTGTAGGATATTACCCATTCTTTTTATGAAGCCCGGGCTTCCAGGGATAGCGGCGAGTGCGGAGCGACCTTCCATATCCTGATAAATGTCAGCAGATCCCGACACTTCCGGGTTTCCCTGTGTGTTTGACGGGCTGGAGGTGCCCTTCTTTTCATCTAACGCTCGGCTCTTTATTGCAGGCCCCTTTGGGGGTACTTACCTCCTCGAGCTACTGGGATCCGACTACACCTTGTGCTGAGCTTATTTGTATCCCTACACATAAATTATTCTTTATTTAGTTTTTTTTACTATATTCTTGTTTTTACTCATGCACATGTTGCGTGCGTAAAGTTGAACAGCATTGAGATACAGAAAATTCTAGTTTCTTTTTTTTTTTTCTTTCTTTTTTGCATCATGTTCAATAGCCAAGAGAACAATGTTTAAAGCTAATTTATTAAAATTAATGCAATTATTTTACTCATATAATTATTAGTATTATTATTAGTGTTAGTATTATTAATAATATTATTATTATTATTATTATTATTAGTAGTACTATAATAATAATAATAATAATAATAATAATAATAATAATAATAATTATTAGTAGTATTTTATTATTATTAGTATTTAATTATTATTGGTAGTTTTTTTATTAGTAGTAGTATTTTATTATTATTTTTATTATTATTAGTAGTATTAGTAGCATATTATTATTTTATTAGTATTATATTATTATTTTATTATTATTCTTATTATTATTATTAGTAGTAGTATTACATTATTATTTTATTATTATTAGTAGTAGTATAATAATAATAATAATGATAATAATAAGTAGTAGTTTATTATTATTAGTAGTATTTATTATTATTATTAGTATTTTATTATTATTTTATTATTATTATTATTATTATTAGTAGTAGTAGTAGTAGTATTATATTATTATGTTATTATTATTATTATTATTATTATTATTATTATTGTTATTATTATTAGTAGTAGTAGTAGTGGTAGTATTATATTATTATTTTATTATTAGTAGTAGTAGTTGTATTATATTATTATTATATTATTATTATTATTAGTAGTAGTAGAAGTATTAGTAGTAGTATTTTTTCTTATTAATAATAATAATAATAATATTATATTAATAGTAGTATTATCAGCCTTCAAAATTTCCACTCACCTGCTAGCATTTGGCGAGTGGATTTAAGCTGGGGGCGAGTGATGACAGGGCTGCATGACCAATCTCTCTCCAATCTGTGCCTACACTTAGAGTCCCGATGAGATTGGTGGCCGAAGAGGAAAGGTGCATGCTCGGGAAAAGTAGTCTGGTGAGCGGCGCACAGGCAGAGCAGTACACATGTGCTCTCCTTACAATTCTCATTAAGCCATGGGATCTAACAGCATGATCTCTCTGAGCCTGCCCTACTCCCCTGGTCTGCCCCCAGTGCCCTGTCCCTCTGGTCTTCCCCCAGTGCCCTGTCCCTCTGGTCTTCCCCCAGTGCCCTGTCCCTCTGGTCTGCCCCCAGTGCCCTGTCCCTCTGGTCTGCCCCCAGTGCCCTGTTACTCTGGTCTGCCCCCAGTGCCCTGTCCCTCTGGTCTGCCCCCAGTGCCCTGTCCCTCTGGTCTGCCCCCAGTGCCCTGTCCCTCTGGTCTGCCCCCAGTGCCCTGTCCCTCTGGTCTGCCCCCAGTGCCCTGTCCCTCTGGTCTGCCCCCAGTGCCCTGTCCCTCTGGTCTGCCCCCAGTGCCCTGTCCCTCTGCTCTGCCCCCAGTGCCCTGTTTCTCTGCTCTGCCCCCAGTGCCCTGTCCCTCTGGCCTGCCCCCAGTGCCCTGTTTCTCTGGTCTGCCCCCAGTGCCCTGTCCCATTTTGTTAAAGTTGTTGTAATATTTAATTGTGTAACTTAATTCTGCATAAAACATTTAACAGTGTCATTCCATGAGATAATCTACAAAGGTGTGTTTACAGGTGCAATTAGGTGCAGGGCAGTGTATGAATTAGGTGGGACAACTGGTGGCGAGTGTATGGTGTTATTATTATTATTATTAGTAGTAGTGGTAGTAGTAGTAGTAGTATTATTAGCATTATTATTAATACTACTACTATGATTATTATTATTATTAGAATACTACTAATATTTATATAACAATATTATGTTAAGATAATAAAAAAAAACATCAATATGATGTAGGGGGAGGATGAGGGGTTGGGGTGATAATTTGGGTAGAGTAGCCTGGTAACCCCTAGATTTTTCCTGGTGGAACGCCTGCCGGAGTTTTTGCATTTCAACATCGGGTGTCTCCACCTCTCATGTTACCTCTGGGGAAGAATTTCGATATATTTGGTAATTGTAATAAGGCTCTAGGAGATAACCTTTTATATATGTTTGTTATTGTACTTTTAACACCCTTTGCTGGGGCCTCCTCTGCCTCACTCTGTGTCTGTGTGCCTGATGTCACTGGTTGCTAGATGCCAGGCAGCTAGCAACCAGTTTGGGAATCAGGTAATATACAGTAGCTAATAAGGGGGCACAGTATATTGTTGTGGGGGCCATGGCCCCCCTCTGCCCCCCTAATGACGCCACTGAAGTTCATGTGCGTGTCCCAATACTTTTGGTAATATAGTGTATATTAGCTGTAAGAGGGACTGATGGATGTCTTTAAAAGGCATAATATTCTGTAATATTTATCACACCTGATCATTTCCTATTTGCCACCAAATCCCGACATCTTCACGTGTTAGCAATTCTCCCTTAACACTTCTTGAATGGTGCAAATTGTAAATTTGATGAACTCATCATTTTTATCGCTTCTAGCTATGCTCACATTAAATATTATAGTTAGATTTTCTTCCCTGAAAAAAACTATTTATGTATTTGTGTGTTGTATTAACCCCTTCAATACACACGTCCTGTTTCTCTATACAGTTGAACCTCTGATTACGAGTATAATCCGCTCCAGGAGAATGCTCGAAATCCAAAGTACTCGCATATCAAAGCGAGTTTTCCCATTGAAGTCAATGGAAACGAAAATAATTTGTTCCGCATTGATTTCAATGGGATGCAATACCGAATGCGACCAGAGGTAGGTTTGGCGCTAGAGAGCGACGAAAACGTCCGAAAAGGCCCGAGGACACTTCAGCTCGTTTCCTGCGTCCCCGTACCTCAGGCCAAATGAGGTACTGCAGGCCAATGTTTGGCTTTTCTCGGCTCCTGCGCCCCCCGTACCTCAGGCCAAATGAGTTACTGCAGGCCTATTTTTGGCTCTGCTCGGCTTCTGCGGCCCCATACCTCAGGCCAAATGAGGTACTGCAGGCCAATGTTCGGCTTTTCTTGGCTCCTGCACCACCGTACTGCAGGCCTATTTTCGGCTCTGCTCGGCTTCTGCGCCCCAGTAGCACAGGCCAAATGAGGTACTGCAGGCCAATGTTCAGCTTTTCTCGGCTCCTGCACCAATGTGCCTCAGGCCAAATGAGGAACTGCAGGCCAATGTTCGGCTTTTTTCGGCTTCTGCGCCCCCGTACCTCAGGACAAATGAGGTATTGAAGGCCTATTTTCGGCTCTGCTCGTCTTCTGCGCCCCAGTAGCACAGGCCAAATGAGGTACTGCAGGCCAATGTTCAGCTTTTCTCGGCTCCTGCACCAACGTGCCTCAAGCCAAATGAGGAACTGCAGGCCAATGTTCGGCTTTTTTCGGCTTCTGCGCCCCCCGTACCTCAGGACAAATGAGGTATTGCAGGCCTATTTTCGGCTCTGCTCGGCTTCTGCGCCCCCATACCACAGGCCAAATGAGGTACTGCAGGCCAAGTTAGCTTTAAGTCAACACTCGCAAACTGAGTCAGAATAAAAAAAAATTTCAATAAGTGAGTTGCTCACAAATTAAAACGCTCTTAAACCAAATTACTCTTAAACCGAGGTTCCACTGTACTTAGTCCTACACCCAATGTATCTACAACTGACACGTTTTTCTTGGATTTGGAGAGAGTTGGGAACGTTTTTAAATTCTGTCAAATTTTTATTGTTGCCTGTTGATTCATATAATGAATTTAAAGTGTAACTTAGTAACCCTTTCACTGCCAAAGCTGTGGTGTTGTTTTTCGGGGGGGGGGGGAGTTGTAAATTAAAGTTAGCCCAATCTTTTTTGTATATCGCGAAAGATTATGTTACGCTGAGTAAATAGATATCGAACATGTCAGGCTTGAAAATTGGAAGAGTGGCAAGGAGATGAAAAGGTTTACGGCTTGTAATACACACGTCTTGTTTCTCTATACAGTTGAACCTCTGATTACGAGAATAATCCGTTCCAGGAGTATGCGGGTAATCCAAAGTACTCTCATATCAAAGCAAGTTTTCCCATTGAAGTCAATGGAAACAAAAATAATTTGTTCCGCTTCGACTTCAATGGGATGCAACACTGAATGCGGCCAGAGGTAGGTTTGGCGCCAGAGAGCGTCAAAAAGGGCCGAGGACACTTCAGCTTGTTTCCTGTGTCCCCGTACCTCAGGCCAAATGAGGTACTGCAGGCCAATTTTCGACTTTTCTCGGCTCCTAATTAACGTTTACGGCTTATAATTAACGATTCCAACAGTTCCCCTTTTTAACCACTTCAGTACCGGCCCATAGTCATATGACATTCACAAAGGGGATCTCCTATCCCGGGTGGACGTCATATGACGTCCTGGGCTTTGTGGGTGGATATCTGAATGATGGGTGCAGCTAGAGGTATCACTCAGATATCATTGTTTGCCGGCAGCGATTTTGCGCACCATAAGAACGATCATGGCGGCGGAATTTTTTATCAATGTATTTATTTTTAACCACTTAACCGAGGACGTCATATGACGTCCTGGACTTTGTGCCGTGATATCTGAATAATGGGTGCAGCTACAGGCATCATTCAGAAATCCATCTCTTCAGCCGCCGACTCTCTGCACGATAGGAACGATCAAAGCGGCAATTCCGCCGCCTGATCGTTCTTATAGGTGGCGGAAGGGGACATCCCTCCCGCCGCCATTCGGTGCTTCTCCGAGCTCTCCCGCGCCGTCAGGGGCGCGGTGAACGAATCGCCCAGCACCGGATGGGAAGCATAGAGATGACTGGGGACAGCCGTGCCATTCTACCGACGTATATCCTCGTGACAGGGTCGGCAAGTGGTTACTGCGTTGAGTAGGTGGCCATTAGCTTGAACCCCTCTCAGGGCCCGCAAAACTTTTAACTCTGCACCAGTCTATCAATAGAGCATCGACTTCTAGCTACCGCCGCCTCCTGTATTTGTCCTTGGGCCTTCAGCAATCGGAAAACGTCTCTCTCTCTCCCTCTCTCTCTCTTCTGCTCTGTTTATGAAGATGTGGATTGAGTACATCGCCTCTCTGAAGGCTTCGGGGGCCTGGAGAACGAATCCCCCAGAGCCGGATGGGAAGCATAGAGATGAGTGGGGACCAGATGGTCTCCAGTCATCTCTATGACCGTCGGAGGCCCAGACATCCCCTCTCAGGGCTCACAAAAGTTTTAACTCTGCACCAGTCTATCAATAGAGCATCGACTTCTCACTACCGCCGCCTCCTGAAAACGTCTCTCTCTCTCTCTCTTCTGCTCCGTTTATGAAGACGTGGATTGAGTGCATCGCCTCTCTGAAGGCACCTACACCAGCCTCGGGCTCGGTATCTCCCACACAGGTTCTCCATCAATCGGCTTCCTCTCTCGGGATGGACAGCACCTGACAACTCTGCAGCCGCAGACTAAGTTTACACACTGAGCCTACGAGGTAGATTTTTAGCTCCAGCCCACGTGGTCCCAGAGCCAGGAACACTGCAACACACACACCCCGGCCAGGAGGGCCACACACGGTGGTGGTTGGACGACTGCGTAGGCGGATGTTGGAAAGTGGTTAATGCGTTGAGTAGGTGGCTATTCGCTTGAAGTCCTCTCGGGGCCCACAAGAGTTTTAACTCTGCACCAGTCTATCAATAGAGCATTGACTTCTCGCTACCGCCGCCTCCTGTCTTTGTCCTTGGGCATTTAGCAATCGGAAAACGTCTCTATCTCTCTCTCTCTCTCTCTTCTGCTTCATTTATGAAGACGTGGATTGAGTGCATCGCCTCTCTGAAGGCACCTACACCAGCCTCGGGATCGGTATCTCCCAGACAGGTTCTTCATCAATTGGCTTCCTCTCTCGGGTTTTGGACAGCACTGGACAACTCTGCAGCCACAGACTAAGTTTACACACTGAGCCTACAAGTTAGATTTTTTAGCTCCGGCCCACGTGGTCCCGGAGCCAGGAACACTGCAACACACACCCCCGGCCAGGGGGGCCACACACAGGAGTGGTGGGACGACTGCCCAGGCAGATGGCGGCAAGTGGTTAATGCGTTGAGTAGGTGGCTATTCGCTTGAAGTCCTCCCGGGGCCCACAAAAGTTTTAACTCTGCACCAGTCTATCAATAGAGCATTGACTTCTCGCTACCGCCGCCTCCTGTTTTTGTCCTTGGGCCTCCAGCAATCGGAAAGCGTCTCTCTCTCTCTCTCTCTCTTCTGCTCCGTTTATGAAGACGTGGATTGAGTGCATCGCCTCTCTGAAGGCACCTACCCTCTTATTTAATTTACGAGGAAGAGTGATGAGCGCCGAGGTTCTGCCTTCGCAAGGAAAAAAAAGAAAAGGTTCCCCCGCAACAGCAGGCTGCAGCTTCTTCCTCCACAAAGATGGTCTCTGAGGCCCCCATTAAAAAGAATTAGGCTAGCTACTTCTCATCCCTTGTCAGATGTAGGGCATCTTACCCACACGGCTTATCAAAGCAGCAAGGACACCCTCTGCCTCCCTAACCTTGTTGGGTAAAAGGTAACGCCGTATACATAGCGACTACCGTATGCATTATTGCGAGTGCATTAACCGTTTTTTTTTTTTTTTCTATCCATCAAGAACAAGAATGGCTTAAAATGTCTAATTCAGACCGGAAAAAAAAAAAATCAGGACTCAAATGAACTACAGAGAGCTTAATGAGCTAGCGCGCGGACATTGACACATGTATGGGATGCGTCGGGGAGAGAGATTACGTGTGCGGAGACTAATTAGCATGAAATATGGATACATCGAGTCTTCTTGATCTATCCTCGCTTTCTTATTGAGAACGATGCGTTTTGCGTTCGTTTTAATGAAAAGAAGTTCAGGACTGAGGAATTTTAAAATAGCCATTTTTTTTCCCGCACGCCTTCCATCTTGACCCGGCGGCGAAAAAAAAAAAAAAGTTTAAGCAATGGGAAGTCGTTAAGATCAAGAAAGCAGACTGATTAGTTCAAGGCGCCGTTCGAACCTGGAACATCTAGAACACTTTCAGGCGTCAGCCGAAGCATTATTATCGTTTTTTGTGTTTTTTTTCTCGCCGCAGCTATTTGGATAAATTATATTTGTGTTTTAGTTTTAAAGGTGTAAATCTAGCTTGCCATGCCACCTCGCTTTTGTTGGCATATGCTTTCCTATGCGTGTTTTTTATTTATTTTTTTATTTTTACCTAACACCTTCAGAGTACTTGCTTTGCTGTTATATTGTTATAATTTATTTTTTTATTTTTTTAGGGTTGAAATAATGAATGGGTGAGAGAAAGGCTTTTGTTAGTGAGAAACAAAATTAGAATTGTAATTTTCTTCTATTGTTAAAAAAAATAAAAATAATAATTGTAATTTATTTATTTTTTGTTTAGTCCAAGGCCGTACAGTTTTTACAAATATTGCTTTATGTATATATATATATATATATATATATAAATATATATATATATAAATTATCTATCTATATATATATATATATATATATATATATATATATATATATATATATATATATATATATATATATATATATATATACATACATACATATATATTAGGGTTGTCCAGATACCGATACCAAGTATTTTCCTACTTGTACCTGTACTCGGGGAAAATTCTCCGATACTTTATCAATACTTGACTTTCCCTGTATCCTCCTCCAGTTCCCCCATCCGTTCTGCTCTCTCCCTCCATGCTGCTGTCCTCCGTTCTGCTCTCCCCCCTCCGTGCCGCTGCCATTCTGCTTTCCCCCTTCATGCCGCTGCTGTTCTGCTCTCCCCCTCCATGCTTCGTATCCCCCCTCCGTGCCTCTGCCGTTCTGCTCTCCCTCTCCGTGCCGCTGCTGTTCTGCTCTCCCCCTCCATGCTACGTATCCCCCCTCCGTGCCTCTGCCGTTCTGCTCTCCCTCTCCGTGCCGCTGCTGTTCTGCTCTCCCCCTCCGTGCCGTTGCCATTCTGCTCTCCCCCTCCGTGCTCCGTATCCCCCCTCCGTGCCGCTGCCGTTCTGCTCTCCCCCTCCGTGCCGCTGCCGTTCTGCTCTCGTTCTGCTCTCCCCCTCTGTGATGCTGCCGTTCTGCTCTCGCACGTGGCTCATGCAGAGGGAGTGACAGCGGCACTGCATCTGGTGGCAGGCTATGGGTGGCAAGTGGCACTGCATCTGGTGGCAAGTGGCACATTCACCATCGGACCGTTTTCATCAGACGAACTGATCGTGTGTACAGGGTATGAGGCCTGTGGGGGAGGGAGCAAACCTTTTGGACCTCTCTCTGAGTGAAGTTTTACTTTAAATTATGTTTTTTTTTTTTTTTGTTTTAAGAGTGGAGCTTTATATGAATGTAGCACTACCCCCGAAGGAGCTGCTGGTTTGATTTGGGTGGCACGTTACCTCTGTTTCTCTGCCGTCTAGGGTACTGGATGAGAGCTGTAATAAAGTCAATGTCCACACTGTAGATATCTTTTCTTGTGCTTTATTACCCAACGGGGTAAAAATTGTAAAAGTAGTAGTAGGTGAGATGATAGAAGAAGTGGTAGATAATGGGTTCAGGCACATAACTGGGTTTCGGAAATGGTCCTGCTTCCAACGACCACTTGCGTCGCCACTCTAGCCAGAATGAATATAGTGCTTCTGGAAAGGCCGCTCTCACCGGCCTAGCAGCCAGGGTGTCAACCAGAACTTTAGCAAACACATGGTTGTATAACTGGGTTTCGGAAACAGTCCTGCTTCCAATGACAACTTTCGTTGCCACTCTAGCCAGAGTGGGTATAGTGCATCTGGATAGGCTGCTCTAACCGGACTAACAGCCAGAGTATCACTCGGAACTTTAGCAAAGTCTCTGCCACAGACCTTACCAAAGGTGGAGATTTTCTCGGTCCAAAATCCTTCTCAACAGCTTTAGGAATTTCGGGACTGATAGACGATCATCATTCACAGCCTCTCAGAAACGATTTGTCCTTTAATGAAGCAGTAGGCCTCTCTTGAGATACCAGCCTTGTGCTCGGTATTTCCCAGACAGGTTCTCCATCATTTGGCTTCCTCCCTCGGGAAGGACAGCACAGGACCACTTCGTAAATTGCAGACCCAGTCTACCCACTGAGCCTACAAGGTAGATTATTTGGTCCAGGCCAATGTGGTCCCGGAGCCAGGAACACTGCAACACACACACCCCGGCCAGGAGGGCGACACACGGGGGTGGTGGGATGACTGCCCAGGCGGATGGCGGCGAAAAAGACCCAGAACCAATGGCGTCTGCCCCCTAAATATCCCTCCTCAGCATGCACAGCTAGGCGATCAACCCTCCTGATTGGCTGCCGAGGAGAAATAACCACACTACCCTGACTCTACTGTTGCCACCCAGGGCTGGACTGGGACAAAAATGTGGCCCTGGACTTCATCCAGACCAGCCCAGGGCACAACACATCAGGGTACAGGGCACAGCACATCAGGGCACGGGGCACATCAGGGCACAACACATACAGGGCACATTACATCAGGGCCCACCACAGCACATCAGGGCCCACCACACCACATCAGGGCATACCACATTGAGGCACAGCACATCGGGGCACATCAGGGCACATGGCACATCAGGGCACATGGCACATCAGGGCACATGGCACATCAGGGCACATGGCACATCAGGGCACATCAGGACACGGGGCACATCAGGACACGGGGCACAGGGCACATCAGGACATGGGGCACATTAGGTCACGGGGCACATTAGGTCACGGGGCACATTAGGTCACGGGGCACATTAGGTCACGGGGCACATTAGGTCACGGGGCACATTAGGTCACGGGGCACATTAGGTCACGGGGCACATTAGGTCACGGGGCACATTAGGTCACGGGGCACATCAGGGCACGGGGCACATCAGGGCACAGGGCACATCAGGATATAGGGCACAGGGCACATCAGGGCACATGGCACATCAGGGACTGGGGCACAAGGGACACATTATGGTGCACATCATTTACCAGCCAGCATACAGAGTAGCGCAGGAAGCGTGTGTAATATGTTCTCTCTTTTGTCACGGCCCTCACACTGATCCCCGGCGGCCCCTCCTTTCTTCTCGTCCATCCCAGATGATGGCACAAGCAAATAGGGATGGACGGGAAGAGAGGAGGGGCCGCCGAGGAGCAGAGTGAGTGCTGTGACAGGAGAGGGAAAGTATTACAACCGCTTCCTGCACTACTCTGCATGCTCGCTAAATCTCGATCTACCCATCAGGCGCAAGCTGTCAGCGATTGACGGGGGTAGATCGCCGCGGACCTCCGACCGGCCCACTAAGCCACCGGCCCACCGGGAATCTCCCAGTAGTCCCAATGGCCAGTCCATCCCTGTTGCCACCTGTCGATCCGGGGTGTGAGGCTCCTCATACAATGACAGTGAACACACAGTACAGCCAAAGCTGGTACAGAGGCCCTAAAATGTAGTCAAATAAACACGGTCAGAGGCAACTAACACTCTGATCACCCTCTCAATTAACAGCAGCACCTGCTATGAAAGTAGTCAGGCGCTACATGAAAAAAAAAATGTATATTGTGACATGTGGAATGCATTCACGTTGGCTTGAAAAGTGACTGAAATAACCACCTTTATTTAATTAGGATCAATTTCCAATATGCGCCTGTCACCTGATAACGCCAATATGGGGGAAATTTACTGATCCGTAAGCTTAAACGTCGACGAGGTGCAAAAGGCATGAGACACATATCAGTTAATGGTTGCAGGAGATGTGCTAGTTGTTAGCCACTGCTCGTTATACTAAGCTGTCGTTATATATATTCTCCCCGCTACATTGAATATAGAAAGTAACAATTTAAAACTTTACACTTCTTTAATTACTTGACCTCAATAGATATTGGCGGCAATCAAAGAGAAATACGATATATTGGCTCCAAGCTCCTTCAGACAACCTTCTCTTATTACCAATATTCAAGAAACATGGACTGCTTTCCTCCATCGGTAATTTAAGACCTTCATTACGGAGTGGTGTTCATTGGACTGTGACTATTGAAGACTGATCGGTGTTAATCTTTGTTCCAGTTAATAATAGATGATAATCACCGTCAAGCCGAATCCTGAACCCCCCCCAACAAGTATCAGCTAATATATGATTGTAGCTTTCGGCGTGGACAGAGTTTTTGAAGTAGTAGATGACCGATGGACATAGAAATTAGTTATCTTAATTGTACACTACAGGACACAGGCAACATCTTCATACAGTATGGGTTATGGGTGTGTACCTTCAGGTGAGGGCTGGGCCAGGGGACAGGGTGGCAATTGCCTCCCAGGCCGCTCTAATACATGTTCAAAATGGCCGGCAGCCACTGCCCGCTATCATTTTCTTTTTTATTCTGCACTAGGAAGTGTGCCCGGGGGCACGGCCACAGCGGCTGACCACTAGCTGTTGCATTCCGGGAGTTGTAGTCCACGCTCAAGCTCCCGGTGGGTGGAAAACAGAGCAGCGCAGAGGAAACAACTCCCTGGGCCCGGATTCTTGGAAATAGGCAGAGTGTGTGACAGGGAGTCGGGACGCAGGGCTGCAGGGCTGGGCGCTGGCTGCAACTTGACCCCAGGACCAAGAGCATTACCCCCCCCCCCCCAGGAGTGCATGGAATGCAAGGTGCTGCTGGGCTGAGATTACTGAAGTGAGAGACCCTGACACCCCTAGCTGACCCCCATACACCCCATGTAACCTGCCCCCATGATCAGGCTGCATTGATGGGCACTGGAGTTGGCAGCACTGATGGGCACTGGTGAGGCTGCATTGAAAAAAAACAGGTGGGCCATGGATGGTGAGCTGATTTGGCAATTCAATGGACCACTTGACTGGACTTGCCCCCCAGCTCTAAGGCTGCCAGCCCTCCCCTGCTTCAGGTGATTGGATACTGACAGACTTTTTAGGACACGCCGTCCTGGGAAACATCCAATATAACCCTACCCCACCCCATTAGTCCTCGTTTATTGAATGTCTGAAGGTAATTGACCTTTTCTCAAAAAAGTAAAAACACAGGTCCATCTGGTTTAACCTTGTTTTTCTTTATGGTGGACATTTGTAGTGGGGACCTGGTTCTGTTTCTAGTTTTAACCACTTTCTAACTGGGCACGTATACCCCCTTCCTGACCAGGTGAAATTTCAGCTTCCGGCACTGCGTCGCTTTGACTGACAATTGTGCTGTCGTGCGACGTGGCTCCCAAACAAAATCGGCGTCCTTTTTTCCCCACAAATAGAGCTTTATTTTGGTGGTCTTTGATCAGCTCTGCGTTTTTTATTTTTTGCACTATGAACAAAAAAGTAGCGACGATTTTGAAAAAAAAGTCAATATTTTTTACTTGTTGCTAAAATAAATAGCCCATTTATAAAAAAAAAAAAAATAACGTTTCTTTTCTCAGTTTAGGCCGATACGTATTCTTCTACATATTTTTGGTAAAAAAAATAAAAATCTCAATAAGCGACTGGTTTGCGCAAAAGTTATAGCGCTTACAAAATAGGGGACAGAATTATTATACATTTTTTATTTTTTTACTAGTAATGGCGGCGATCTGCGATTTTTATTGGGACGGCGACGTTATAACGAACACATCGGACACTTTTTCAGTGCTAAAAAAATGCACTGATTACTGTATAAATGTGACTGGCAGTGAAGGGGTTAACACTAGGGGGGCGAGGAAGGGGTTAAATGTATTCCCTGGGTGTGTTCTAACTGTGGGGGGAGGGGGGTGACTGGGGGAGGTGACCGATGCTGTGTCCCTATGTAAAAGGGACACAGATCGGGCTCCTCTCTCATCTGACCGGACGTGGATCTCTGTGTTTACACACAGAGATGCATGTCCTTGTCCCTGTAACCGCCGATTGCGAGTGCCTGGCGGACATCGCGGCCGTCAGACACGCGCATCGGTATCTCAGGAACGCGGCGGGCGTGCGCCGCCGGCGGCGCTTGCGCCCTCTAGTGGCCTGGAGGAGCGGAGGATGCATATATGCGTCCTGTTAGGGAATTAGAGCATATTCGTACGGCTGTCGGGAAGTGGTTAATCTTTGATCCAGTTAATGAACAATGATCACCATCAAGTCCATTCCTGAAACCCCCCCCCAAAAAAAAAGTAAGAGCTAATGGTATGAATTTTGAGGGGGGACCACTACGCATTTTTTTTTATTTGGCACAGGGTTCCCCTTAATATCCATACCAGACCTGATGGGCCTGGTTTTGGAATTTGGGGACCCCCACATAATTTTTTTCTTTAATTTTGGTTCAGGGTTCCCCTTAATATTCAAACAAGACCCAAAGGGCCTAGTAATGGACTAGGGGGAGGGGCAGGCTGTTTTTTTTTCAATGAGTTTTATCTGTATTGCCCAGACCAGACAATTAAAGCGACACTAAAGTCAGGATTTAATTTTTTTTTTAAAACAACAAACATGTTATACTTACCTCCACTGTGCAGTTCGTTTGGCACAGAGTGGCCCGGAAAGCTGTCTTCTGGGGTCCCTCGGCGGCTGTCTGGGCTCCTCCTCGCAAAAGCTTTCCATCTTCATGCGAGGGCGCTCGCATGGTGGAAAGCTTTTGCAAGCGCGCTCCCGTCATACAGCGGCGGCCATAGCCGCCGACTGTATCACATGGCTCCGCCCCCCGGCGCGCCGCGTCATCCGCTGTGATTGACAGCAGCGCCAGCCAATGGCTGCGCTGCTATCAATCCGCCCAGCCTAGCCAATCAACGGCCAGGCTGGGAACTGAAGAGGATGACGTGGACGCGCCCGGGGGGGGGGGGGGGGGATGTGCTGTGAGATGTTTTTTTACCTTAATGCACAGGATGCATTAAGGTAAAAAAAAACGTTTACCTTTACAACCCCTTTAATTATAGCTGCAAGTAGTTTTATATGAATTTTGTTCCTTTAGAAATGTCATTTTGTGCAGGTACAGTTCTAAACACGGGAAACATGTGCCACTTTACAGGCATACTATACACCCCCCAGGTATGAAGTTTAAAGGAATATTTCACTTTTATTGTTTTACTTTAAGCATTATTAAGCATTATTAAAATCACTGCTCCCAGAAAAACTTTTTTTGCATTGATGCATGTCTCCGGGGGCAGGACCCGGGTCCCCAAACACTTGTTATGACAATACCATGCATATAAGCCCTTTAAAATGAGCACTTTTGATTTTTCATGTTAATCTCCCATAGATTTGTAAACAGTGCTTCCGCAGCTTTTGAATTTGCCACAAACGGCGCATAATGTTTTCTATTCGGCGAACAAGCGGACACCCGATGTTGGAGTCAAACTTACGTAAACTGATTTTATGTCTAGCTGATATTTATTGTATGTCTCAGAGCAGGTGGAGGGCAAAATTGCATGGGGGGGGGGGAGGCCCAAGACATTTTTTTGCTCAGGGTCCTATCAACATTATCCACTTCCCTACCGTAGGACGTCAAATGACATCCTGTACTTTAGGGGGGATATCTGAATTATGCTTGCAGCTACAGGCATCATTCACATATCATTCTTTTCAGCCAGCGATTCGGCGCACCATAAGAATGATCAATAGCGTTGGTTACGCCGATTGATCATTCTTATAGGTAGCAGGAGGGGACTCCCCCCCCCCCCCCCCCCCCCCCCTTCCGCCACCCGGGTACCCGGAAGTAAACAGAGCCGCAATCGTGGCTGAAAGCATGAGATTTTTTTTCCCGTTCTCATACTTTCCAGCCTGGAGGAGAGATGTGGGGTCTCATGTGACATGTTAGGTATCTATTTACTCGGTGTAACATCATCTTTCACATTGTACAAAAAAATTGGTCTAACGTTATTGTTTTGTTATTTTTTAATTCATGAAAAAATTATTGCGCAAATACCGTGCGAGATAAAAAGTTGCAATGACCACCACTTTATTCCCTAGGGTATCTTTTAAAAAAAGGTTTAGTATATATGATAAATCATGTATGTTTTCCCTCCAGAAGGTGAACCTAACTAGAGATATCGGGTAACAGTCAGGGGCAGGGCAATGGGGACCGATCCTAGACAGGGTGCGCAGGGTGCTTTGCACCCAGGCGCCTGCAGAGGTTGGGACACCAAAGTGCCAGAGTTCTCCCCTCCTTCTGGCAGTGCTCAGTCTCTATAGTTTGAGGTACTTTTAACCCCCACTAGCAGCCAACTAAAGTGTTCAAAGCGCAGAGGCAGGGGTGCTTTAGGAGCGGTGTATACACACACTAAAGCGCCTCAAAGAAGCTACTTGTAGGACATTTTTTGACGTCCTGCCAGCACACCGCCCCAGTGTGAAAGCACATGGCTTCTCACACTGGGAGTAAGGATAAGGCTTTTTTCAGGCGCTATTTTTAGCGCTAAAGTGCCACAAAAACGCCTCCAGTGTGAAAAGGGTCTAACGGACCATCTTCTGTACTATTGTTTGCAGTCTCTGATCATCTCCTGTGCTATATCTGCAGTCTCTGACCATCTCCTGTATCATGTCTGCAGTCTCTGACCATCTTTTGTATCATATCTGCAGTCTCTGACCATCTCCTGTACCATGTCTGCAGTCTCTGACCATCTCCTGTGCCATGTCTGCAGTCTCTGACCATCTCCTGTGCCATGTCTGCAGTCTCTGACCATCTCCTGTGCCATGTCTGCAGTCTCTGACCATCTCCTGTGCCATGTCTGCAGTCTCTGACCATCTCATGTGCCATGTCTGCAGTCTCTGACCATCTCCTGTGCCATGTCTGCAGTCTCTGACCAACTCCTGTGCCATGTCTGCAGTCTCTGACCATCTCCTGTGCCATGTCTGCAGTCTCTGACCATCTCCTGTGCCATGTCTGCAGTCTCTGACCATCTCCTGTGCCATGTCTGCAGTCTCTGACCATCTTTTGTATGATATCTGCAGTCTCTGATCGTCTCATGTACTATGTCTGCAGTCTCTGACCGTCTCCTGTGCTATGTCTGCAGTCTCTAACCATCTCCTGTACCATGTCTGCAGTCTCTGGCTGTCTCTGTATCATGTCTGCAGTCTCTGACCATCTCCTGTATCATGTCTGCAGTCTCTGAGCATCTCCTGTTCCATGTCTGCAGTCCCTTACCGTCTCCTGTATCATGTCTGCAGTCTCTGAGCATCTCCTGTATTATGTCTGCAGTCTCTGGCCATCTCCTGTATCATGTCTGCAGTCTCTGGCCATCTCCTGTATCATGTCTGCAGTCTCTGACCATCTCCTGTATCATGTCTGCAGTCTCTGACCATCTCCTGTATCATGTCTGCAGTCTCTGACCATCTCCTGTGCCATGTCTGCAGTCTCTAACCATCTAATGTATCATGTCTGTAGTATGTCTGGGGGTCTTTCTAACAGAAGCCCTCTCTGTGTCCATCAGAGAGCCCCCCCCCCCTCCAGGTCCCAATAGAGTACTCTGCTTCTCTTCCTGTATTTTGTTTATTGTTAAGAGATCATGTAAGGATCCCAGGGTAATGAAGACTTTGTGGAGGAGCATTTCTGTGGTTGAGCCGTTGCCATAGAAACATTTGTAAAGGGGAGGAGTTAGTAAAAATGTGGGGGGGGGAGCCAGAAATATTTCTGCACCCAGGCACCTGTGACCCTAGGATCGGCCCTGGGGGCAATGACATAAGGTCTGCAGAATTGCAAGCTCTGTTGCCGCCTTACTTATACCATGTCACCCATTAGATGTAGACGGACTTTACTTATTAAACCTTTCAGAGGGGTCTCTGGCTGATCGGCTGGGGTAGCCTTAAACTTTCCACAAAATCCCCAAATTAAATACAAATATCCTAAAAGGATGAAAACGAGGAAAGCGTGATTGCGGCCGATGGCTTCCCTCTCGTTTCCAGCACAACGGAGTCTTTACGCCTCACCCGAGTGCCGTTATGCGAAGCGAAATGTGTAATTAATAAACGTTTCATTTCCGATACCTGAAAAAGCCAGATGTGGCTCCGCTGTTTAGAGAATGATTTGGGAGCTTTGCCTGAGAATTGTGCGATTAAACAGCACAGCTATGATATCATTAAGAAGGGTTTCGCCTTCCGCGGCGGCCGCGGTTTTACGCTACAAATGGATAATCTGTTTAGAAGCAGAAAGCACCAAAGCGGCAGAACAATAGAGAGCTGCCAGCAGAATGCCAGGAAATCCTGGAAAGACATACCTTCCACCAGTGTGCCGGGGGACGGCGGGGTCTAGGCGGCACACATACACCAAGTAGGGTGACCACATGTCCCGCATTGCCCGGGACAGTCCCACATTTTGCAGGTCTGTCCCGACACCTTCATTCCAGGACAGTACAGTGTCCTGGAATGAAACTGACACAGCCAACCCCACCGGGCCAATCTGATGCCCCCAAAAAAGGCTGCCACATCAACGCTTTACTCACTGACGGCACTTGTCCTGGCCGGGAATGCCTGGAGGAGCACAATCCAACCCCCTGCTTGTGATTGGAGAAATCATAAATCCCGCCTCTTGTGTCCAATCACTGTGCTGTGATTCGTTACTGCACAAGATGAGTTTTGGGAAGGGAGGTGTCCCTGAATGGTAGTTTGGAAATGTAGTCACCCTACCGGGGACGGGAGGGTCTAGGCGGGGCTGGAAGGTGCGGCACACACACATGCCAAGAGGAGAACCATGAGGGCAGGCCTAATGGACATGGGGTGTCTAAGGATGCATAGTTGGGGCCAGTATCCTCGGGGGGCCCTATAATGCGTGGCACAATTTTAACCTGCACATTTTTTTTAATATTGTGTGCCCCATCGGGCCCACCCTATTGCAGCTGCACATTATGATATAATAAGTGGTGTATTTTGATTTTGTGCTGCCCTAGGCAAGACTAAAATCGGCCAACCCCCCATTTCAATTTGTCCCACCCCAGCTGCGGTATACCATTCTTGTCTCAGGGTCTGAGGAGGAAGCTGCAGCCAATCACGGTGAACAGTTGTGGCTTCCTCATCAGACCCCGAGACGTGATTGGTCCAACTGCCACATATGCGGTCAATGGAGCTAAGGATGGGGTCAGAGGGACATAGGACGGGGTCAGCAGGGCAGAGGATGAGGCGACACTGAGGGGCACAGATAAGGAGGCACCGATTGGCAGCACTGATAGGCGGCACTGTTGGCGCTGTACTATAGTAACAATCAGGACATTGATGATCAGTGGCTGGATTATCATTGCAGGTGTCTCTTTTCACAGTGTGGGGAAAGGAATGCTGATAACCGGCAAGTGTGTTTACATTGTGATCAGCTGTAATTGGCTCTTTACCCCGATCTGTGATCAGCGATGTCCGGAGGGGTGTCTGGGTAATCTTTATCTATTTTTTGTCTATTAATCAATCTATTATTAATATCTATCTATCTTGATTGATCAGCCAATCTAACTTTAGCTATTAATCTGTTAGTTTATCTATCTATCGATCTATCTATCCATCTAGTTACACGCAACATCGGTTCATTCTTCCTTTCTTTCTTTCAATCTTTATCTCTCTCTCGTTTTCTGTCAATCAATCTTCTTTATTAATAACTATCAATCTAGATTGATCAGCCAATCAATCTTTAGCTATCAATATCTATCTCTTTCTCTGTCAGTCAATATTGTTTTACCTATCTATCTATCTTCCTCTATTAATATCTACAGTATCTATCTATGTGCCACCGCAGTCCGTTCTTACTTCCTTTCTTTCAAACTTTATCTATTCCTCTCAATCAATCAATAATTCTTTATCTATCTCTCTTGTTTTTTGGCAATCGACCAATCTTTATTATTATCTATCTATCTTGATTGATCAGCCAATTAATCTATCTGTCTATCTATATGTCTATCTATCTACATGCCACAGCGGTTCGTTCTTCCTTTAAATCTTTATCTATTTATCTCTATCGATCAATCAATCTTTATCTATCCCTCTCGTTTTCTGTCAATCAGTCAATCTTTAATAAAATCTATCTATCTTGATTGATCAGCCAATTAATCTTTAGCTATCTATCTATCTATCTATCTATCTATCTATCTATATCTCTATCTATCTATCTATCTATCTATCTATCTATCTATCTATCTATCTATCTATCTATCTATCTATCTATCTATCTATCTATCTATCTATCTATATTTTTATCTATCTATCTATCTATCTATCTATCTATCTATCTATCTATCTATATCTCTATCTATCTATCTATCTATCTATCTTTCCATCCATCCATCCATCTGCCACAGCGGTTCGTTCTTACTTTCTTTCTTTCAATATTTATCTATTAGTCTCGACCAATCAATAAATCTTTATCTCTCTTGTTTTCTGCCAATCAGTCAATCTTTATTAATATCTATCTATCTTGATTGATCAGCCAATTAATCTTTAGCTATCGATCTATATATCTATGTATGCACCACAGCGGTTCCTTCTTTCTTTCAATCTTTATCTATTTCTCTCAATCAATCAATAAATCTTTATCTATCTCTCTCGTTTTCTGTCAATCAATCTTTATTAATATATATCTTAATCGGTCTTTAGCTATCAAAATCTATCTCTCTCTCTGTGTGTCAGTATCTGTCTGTCTTTCTGTCTATCTATCTATCTGTCTGTCTGTCTATCTGTCTGTCTATCTATCTGTCTGTCTGTCTGTCTGTCTGTCTGTCTGTCTACAGTCTCTCTCTCTCTATCTCTATATCTATCTATCTATCTATCTACCGGTATCTCTTTGTATTATACTTATGTTCCCATGAATAAACCACTCTTAGTTACAAGTGACCACAGACGGCTGTAATAATTCCAGGACTCGCTCAGCCGCGTTCCTCCTGCCGTTTCGATTGAACAAAAATGCTTTTTAAAGCGGAGCCCTCCTTTTCTTTACCCTGCCAGACAATTGATGTTTGTGATCTTAATTCCGCCTCTCCGGAGAGGTCCACGGATACATCTTCTGTGTTCAATATCGTGAGGGTGGGGGCTGGGCGATATATATCTCCAATTTCACTGCGATTATTCCTGGGCAGCGGTAATCGGGGATCGGTGACGCAGACCATCCTGTTTTTTTTTTTTTTACTTTTTTTTTTGGAACGTCTTCCCCGTACCGAATGTCCCCTGACATTTTATTAGCGAGCCCCCCCTCCCCCCTCTGTCTTATCCGTTCATCAAATGATCTTTTAATGTGTAGAGAGCCGCGAGCGAGGGAATGGCGCAGGGTGGAGAAGATTCATGTCTATCCTCTGGCCTCCTGAGGTCACTAGAACTCCTTCATAGAACGTTCTCCTCTCTCCTCCTCGCTCGGCTCCTCTCCCATTCTCTGCCTCCGTAACCTAATTACATCTATTAGACCTGTGGGAATCCGAGCAAAGGCTCAGAAAAAGCGAGCCAAGATATTTTGGGATATATTCCCTCTGTTTATAATAAAAGTCAATGATGCATTATTATTGTATTTTTTCTTTTTTTTCTTTCTTTTACCCTTTTTATTTATTTATTTAGCTGCACGTATCTTTGGGGAGGATTTTGTGCTGAGCGGTTTGTGTCGCTGTTATTTTTTTTTATTTGTTTCCACTTTATTTTCTATAGTTTTATTGTTTTCAGATATTCTGCAACATCATATTTTCCATATAAAAAAATATTATCCATATAAAAAAAAAAAAAAAAAGACTGCGCTGTGCAATCTTCATCTCGCAGTGTCCCCAACATAGTGCTGTGAAAAAGTATTTGCCCCCTTCCTGATTTTTTTTTTATTTATTTTTTTGCATATTTGTCAGACTTAAACGATTCAGATCATCAAACAATTGTTAATATTACACAACTATAACCAGAGTAAATACCAGAATTAAATTATTTAATTTTTTAGGCAAAAAAAAATAAAAAATATGTGCAAACCCCTGGCCCTATGTAAAAAAGTAATTGCCCCTTCATAAAAAAAATGTTGGCATATTTTTGTCAGACTTAAACAATTCAGATCATCAAACAACTGTTAATATTACACAAATATAACCAGTAAAAAAAAAAAAAAAAGTTTTTAAATGATTATTTAATTGAAACTTAAATTATTTAATTTATTAGGTGAAAAAAAGATGTACAAACCTATGGTCCTATGTGAAAAAGTAATTGCCCCCTTCTTAATTTTTTTTTTTTTTTTTTTTGCAAATTCGTCAGACTTAATGATTCAGATCATCAAACAATTGTTAATATTACACAAATATAACCAGAGTAAATAAAAAAAAAAAACAGTTTTTAAATGTTTATTTAATTGAAATTGAAATTATTTCATTTATTAGGTGAAAAAAAGCTGGCCCCTATGTACAAAAAAAATAATGGCCCCTTCCTTATTTTTTAATTTATTTTTTTGCATATTTGTCAGACTTAAACTATTCAGATCATCAAACAACTGTTAATATTACACACATATAACCCAAGTAAAAAAAAATACAAAAATAACGTTTTTAAATGATTATTAAATTTAAAATTAAATTATTTAGTTTATTAGGCAATAAAAAGATGTACAAACCCCTGGCACTATGTGAAAAAGTAATTGCCCCTTCTTGATTTTTTTTTTTGCATATTTGTCAGACTTAATGATTCAGATCATCAAACACTTGTTAATATTACACAATAACCTGAATAATAATAAAAAAAAACATAAAATAAAATAAAAGGTTTTTAAATGATTATTTATTATTTAATTTTTAGGCAAAGAAAAAAAAAGATGTACAAACCCCTGGCCCTATGTGAAAAAGTAATTGCCCCATTTTTGATTTTGTTTTTGCAGATTTGTCATACTTAATGGTTCAGATCATCAAACAATTGTTAATATTACACAAATATAACCCGAGTAAATAAAAAAAAAATATATATATATATCTATATATATATATATATATATATATATATTTTTTTAAATGATTATTTAATTAACAATGTGATTATTTGATTTAGTAGGCGAAAAAAAGCTGTACAAACCCCTGGCCCTATGTGAAAAAGTAATTCCCCCCCCCCCCTCCTTTGCTCTTTTATGAATAAACTGTGATTAATCAAATTATTAGGAAAGTTAAATTTCACTTGCCATCTCAAGGCTTGATTACTGCCAGACCTGTTGAATCAAGAAATCACTTAACCGCTTGAGGACCACAGCACGACGATATACGCCAACAAAATAGCATGGATGGGCACAAGCGCCTACATGTGCGCCCCCTTTAAGAACCCGGCGGCGGCACGCCCGCAACCTGGTCCTGTTCTCCGTGACCGCGGGACCCGCGAACCCGATCGCTGCCGGTGTCCCGCGATCGGTCACAATGCTGAAGAACGGGGAGAGGTAAGTGTAAACAAACCTTTCCCTGTTCTTCCTAGTGAGTGTCACTGATCGTCTGTTGCCTGTCATAGGGAAAGATGATCAGTGACGTCACATGCCAAGCCACGCCCCCACAGAGTACTAAACACCTAGAAAACTGCGGCAGACACACCTCTACCCGCAGCCCCCCGCTGTCTTCTGGGAAACACACTGTTCCCAGGAGAGAGCGGGGACCAGTGACGGTGTGGCGCGCTACTCGCGCATACACAGTAGGGAACCAGGCAGGGAAGCCCAGTTCCCTACGGCTTCACTTCCTGATTCCCTTACCGAGGATGGCGGCGGGTGCAGTCAATGCCGTATTTGTAGCTGGCTTTTTAAAAAATAAAATTGGCGGAACCTCCGCTTTAAGACAGCCCTGGTGACAACCATCTCTACCTGTCTTCTAGTTGTACTCCTCTGTTGTCACATGGGCTTCCAATGGAGACTGCAGGGAGCCATTTCAACACACATGACAGGGCATTGTCCACTGTTGTCACCATCAAGAAACCCGCCCTGAGAAACGCCATAGCTCAAGGGAGATGAAAGAGGTAATCCCTAAAGCCGCACAGCGATGTAGTCCTACGATGGTGATGACGGTGACAACCTCAGCCTGGACTCCAACCAGGCCACGCCCCCAACGTGTTCCACTCCACCCCTGGAGTTTAATTATGCGCATGATGGGCATGATCCCCATGATTAAGCTCCAGGGAGGAGTGAAACACGTTGGGGGGGCGTGGCCTGGTTGAAGTAACCTGTAAACACTTTGAAATCATCGCCTAATTAAAGCATGGCATGTTAGGTATCTATTTACTCAGCGTAACATCAAGTTTTACATTCTAAAAAAAAATTGGGCAAGCTTTAGTGTTTTTTTTTTTCATTATTATTAATTAATGTGTATTTTTTTTTAATGTGTTAAAAAAAATATATATAATTTGTGGGTGTTCTAGTAAAAAAATACTAATTTAATTTAAACCTGTAGACAAAAAGTTTCAAAAAAAGACCTGGTTGTCAAGTGGTATTCCTTTTTTTTTTTACATCTAAACTTTAACCACTTAAGGACCCCTACACGCTGATATAAGTCGGCAGAATGGCACAGCTGGGCACAATCACGTACCTGTACGTTGCCCGTTAAGAGCCCAGCCGCGGGGTCGTGAGCGCGTCGCCGGCCGTGTGCTCGTGACCCGGTCCGAAGCCCCGTGACCGCGCCCACAGGGCCCGATCGGGCCGGTGTCCCGCAATCGGGTCACCGCCGGAGCTGAAGAACGGGGTGAGGTGAGTGTAAACAAACCTTCCCCATTCTTCATTGTGGAAATTTCATTGATGGTCTGTTCCCTGATATAGGGAACGACGATCATTGATGTCACGCCTACAGCCACACCCCCCTACAGTAAGAATCACCCCCTTAGGGCACACTTAACCCTTTAGCGCCCCCTAGTGGTTAACCCCATCACTGCCATTGTCATTTTCACAGTAATCCGTGCATTTTTATAGCACTTTTCGCTGTGAAAATGGTCCCAAAAATGTGTCAAAAGTGTCCGATGTGTCCGCCATAATGTCGCAGTCATTAAAAAAAACAAAAATGCTGTTTGCTACCTTTACTAGTAAAAAGAAATGATTACTAAAAATGCTATAAATCTATCCCCTATTTTGTAAATGCATTACATTTTGCACAAACCAATCAATAAACACTTATTGCGATTTTTTTTTTAACAAAAATATGTAGAAGAATACGTATCGGCCGAAACTGAGGAAAAAAAAAAAATTTTTGGGGGGGATATTTATTATAGCAAAAAGTAAAAAATATTGTTTGTTTTTTTTCAAAATTGTCGCTCTATTTTTGTTTATAGCGCAAAAAACCGCAGAGGTGATCAAATACCACCAAAAGAAAGCTCTATTTGTGGGGAAAAAAGGACGCCAATTTTGTTTGGGAGCCACGTCGCACGACCGCGCAATTGTCAGTTAAAGTGACGCAGTGCCGAATCGCAAAAACGGGCAAGGTCCTTAACCTGCATAATGGTCCGGGTCTTAACCACTTCCCGCCCGGCCAATAGCAGATTTACTCCCAGGAAGTGGTTATGAAATCGTGACTGGACGTTCTCAAATGTCCTGCATGATTTCATGCCGCGCGCGCCCGTGGGGGCACGCAGTGCGGCGATCGCTGATGCGGGGTGTCAGTCTGACACCTTGCATCACCGATCTCGGTAACGAGCCCCCGGCGGAGGCTCGCTACCACGTGATCAGCCGTGTCCAATCACGGCTGATCACGATGTAAACAGGAAGAGCCGTAGATGGCTCTTCCTCACTCTCGTCTGACAGACGCGAGTACAGGAGAGCCGATCGGTGGCTCTCCGGGCAGGGGGGGTTCACGCCGATTGTTTATCAGCGCAGCCCCCCCTCGTATGCCCATACTAGACAAATAGGGATGCCCACACTGGCAGGGCAAAAAAAACGTAAAAAAATAAAAAAAACAGGATTAAAAAAAAAAATACAGGTAAAAAAAAAGAAAGATGCCAGTCAGTGCCCACACATGGGCACTGACTGACAACATATACATCAGTGCCACCCCTCAAAGTCCATCAGTGCCACCCCACAGTGTCCTTCAGTGCCACCCCTCCGTGCCACTCCATGCCCAGTGCCCACCTATCAGTGCCCATCTGTGCCACCCATAAGTACCCATCAGTGCCACCCATAAGTGCCACCCATGAGTGCCATTCTGTGCCGCCTATGAGTTCCCAGTGCTGCCCATGAGTGCCCATCAGTGCCACTTATAAGTGCCCATCAGTGCCACCTATGAGTGCCCATCAGTGCCACATACCAGCGCCGCCTATTAGTGCCCATCAGTGCCACCTCATCGGTGCCGCCATATAAGTGCCCGTAATTGAAAGAGAAAACATACTTATTTACAAAAAAGTTAACAGAAAAAAATAAAAATGTATTTTTTTTTTCTAAATTTTCAGTCTTTTATTAGTTGTTGCGCAAAAAATAAAAACCGCAGAGGTGATCAAATACCGGAAAAAGAAAGCTCTATTTGTAGGGAAAACAGGACGCCAATTGTGTTTGGGTACAGTGTAGCATGACCGCGCAATTGTCATTCAAAGTGCGACAGTGCTGAAAGCTGAAAATTGGCCTGGGCGGGAAGGTGCGTAAGTGCCCCCTGGTATGGAAGTGGTTAATGGCAGATCATGATTGAAGGCATTTGATTTAAGACGAAGCATCTCATCTCATCGCATGTAATGGATCGGCGTGCACACTTGCAAGCGCTTGGCTCCCTCCCCCCATGGTGGATCGGCATCCAGAGGAGTGATGAAGACTGCGGTGATGCCGCCTAGATAACCAATTTGGCTTTATTTGTATTCTCGTAGGTTTTCTTCCATTTGGATGAGGAGGAATCCCGTTTTTCGGACGGATCTCCTGCATGTTAACAGAGACCACCTGTCCGCCGCATATAAAGGGTAATCAAGTAATTGAATCTCCTCCAGGATAGCCTCATAGCTGCCTCGTTTCACAGCATTTACATGTTGATCAGCCTTGTAATGGACAGTCTACCTTTTCGAAACGCGTTAAGATTTCCCCCCAACATGTTCATCATAAGCTCTCCTTGCCGATGGGTGCTGGCCCTTTAAGAAATCAGAGTGTTGGGGAGTCATTGCTAGGGTTGCCACCTTTTTCTTCAGGTCAAACACGAATACTTTAGCAGCCCGGGACACCTTTGGGTACCCCCATCAGGAATTATGGGGCCCCTTACACAGCTTCAGGCATGGGCCCCCTGGATCAGAGAACCGGGGGGGGGAGGGGCTTCTGCTTGAAATTGAGAAGCGGGGGGGGCTTTACAAAAAAAAAGAAATAAAGAAAAATATATAACAAAAAATTATTAAAAAAAAGGGAGGTAGCCATCTGGGGCCCGGGGGACCGTTGGGCCCTTTAATAAAAAAAATAAAAAAAAATAAACATTTATAAAAAAATAAAAAAAAATAAAAAATGGGGGTTGCCACCTGGGCCCCTGGGGACCTCCGGGCCCCTTACAGGTGTACTGCCTGTACCCCCCTGATGGAGGCCCTGCCCCAAGGAGAGTAGTATTGTGGGGCGCGTAGCGTTCCGCAGCAAAAAGTCCAACATTATCACCCTGCCACCCCTCAGTGATGCCAAACCTGCCCCAAGTTCCCTCCCCTCCCCCCGCAGCTCCCAGATGGCAACAGATTTGTGTGTGACTATCTTGGACACTTGAGGAGCCACAACCCGGTCTGAATAATGTGACCGGGTTTTAGTCTGCCTGAAACCCGGACACATGATTCGAAACCCAAACTGTCCGGGAGAATCCTGGGCAGGTGACAACCCTAGTCGTTGCATGGGCTTGCTGTTCATGGGATCATTTTGATTGGCTGTCACAGTGATGCCACGATCAGGAGACTGTCATAACAGGCCCGGGAGCTGTGAGTGACAGTACAATCACAGTACTGGGGCACACTCCCAGCACAACACAGAAACACTGGTTGAACTCATGTAGTGTATATTGCAGCATCCTCAAATTGTTCCCAAAAAGTTGGGAGCATGAAATTGTCCAAAATGTCTTGGTATGCTGAGGCCTTAAGAGTTCCCTTCACTGGAACTAAGGGGCCAAACCCAACCCCTGAAAAACAACCCCCCACACCATAATCTCCCCCCCCCCCACACCAAATAATTGGGACAATTGCACAAATAATAATGTGTGTGTGTGTGTGTGTGTATATATATATATATATATATATATATATATATGTATATATATATATATATATATATATATATATATATGTATGTATATATATATATATATATATATATATATATATATATATATATATATATATATATATACATACATATATAAAAATGATATAATATATCATTATATATCATTTATTAATGATTGATATATATATATATATATATATATATATATATATATATATATATATATATATATATATTTGTTTATGTGTATATATATATATATATATATACATACATATATATATATATTTCATTATTCATTTATATCATTCTGTATTATAATGAGATATATATATATATATATATATATATATATATATATATATATGTTATAATTATATATAATTAAGTTATATAATATATACATATAGTTTGATTAAAATATATAATTCAAATATCTATGTATGTATATGTGTATGTGTGTGTATATATATGTATGTGTATATATATATATATATATAAATCATATAATAATTATTTATTATATGTCCAAATTTTATATTTATACACATTTTTATATATTTTTTATAATAATATAATTATATATAATAATATAATTTAATAATGATTGATATATATAAAATATAGATATATCTATATTTATATGCATTATTAATTTATATATTTATTTATTATATTTATATATAATTATAATGAATTATAATTATGTATAATTAAATGATATAATATATTCAGATAGTTTAATCTATAATATATAATTCAAATATATAATATATAATTATATATACTTATAATATGATTGATAGATTATTTATTATGCTTGAATTATAACATTTTCATAAACCCAAATGTGAAAAGCAGCTGTGATTAAATATTAAGAAAAAATATAATAATAATAATAAATATATATATATATATATATATATATATATAATTATGTGTGTGTGTGTATATGTGTATATATATATATATAAAAAATTATATTACTACCCTGTTTCCCCAAAAATAAGACCTACCCTGAAAATAAGACCTAGCATTATTTTCTAGGAGGGCTGCAATATAAGCCCTACCCTGAAAATAAGCCCTAGTTAAAAATGCTTGTAAAATCCTATAATCCACTCTATTATAGTAGCATATAATGTACAATGTGTGTGTTTCTGTAATATAATTGTGAGGGAAGAGAGCTCCGGCGGGTAACAGAAGCACAGAGTGGCTCTATAACGAAGGTATTTGGCACAATTATATTATAGAAACGCACACATTGTACATTATATAATACTGTAATAGAGTGGATTATAGGATTTTACAAGCATTTTAACTCAGTTCACACTGGGGATTAGTGATGAGCGGAATACACCATATTCGATTTCGCGACATTTCACGAATGTATAGAAGAATATTCGCGAAATATTCGTTAATATAGAATATTCATGATATTTTATCAAAAAAAAAAATTTTGCGAAACTTCGCTAATGCGAAGTTGATTGCGAAATTCTCGTCAACACGCGAAAACGGAGATCATTTCCTGGTTTAGTAAACTAATATGCACTAAACACTAACTCTACTTACACAAACTTATATGACTAAACTAAAGCTATTTTTTTTTTTTTTTTATACACAAAACACAGAAGGGCAGAGAAAGTATTCGCGAATATTCGGCAACATAAAACGATCGCCTCAGCTACTCGGCCCAGGGTCTCTCTCTAATCATACCAGCAATGCTTTTAGACGTCGATGGAGATCACTAGGATATGATCTGTTTTAAAAATAAATTTGAAAAAATATGAATATTCGCAATATCGAATATTCACCGCAATATTCGATTTATTCGCAATACTCGAATATGCAATATTCGTTAAGAATATTCGCAATGTGAATATTCGTGAGCAACACTACTGGGGATTCCTGACAGGCATGGTAAGACCTACCCCAAAAATAAGCCCTACTGTGTCTTATGTTGGCATAATTAATAGAAGACCCGGGCTTATTTTCGGGGAAACACGGTATATTATTTATTAATATTTAATCACAGCCTCTTTTCATATTTGAGTTTATAAAAATTGTTAGTAGGATGGTTGTAGGGGATTTATCGGGGTTGATTTAGTAAAGTCAAATAGACTGCGCACTTTGCAGTTGCACTAATTTTCCTTAGTAAATGTAAATATGATAAGGCTTCGCTTAGTAAAGAATACCCAATCCGGTGCAAGGAAGAAGAAAAAAAGTATCTTTGCTTGCAGGTGATTGGGTGATAGAAATCAGCAGAGCTTTACAACATGTGTGTAACTATACATGGCGTAAAGTGCACAGTCTGTTTGCCTTTAATAATTACCCCCCCCCCCCCATACAATACAGTGGTTGATCGCGATATTGTGTCAATCTCGCTCCCTTTCCGGGCGAGACTGACCACCTGCGAGCCCCATCGCGGGAGCCAGCGCCGAGCTCGCTTGCCGCGATGGAAACAAAGCCATCATAGAAGCGACGGGGATCCGACGCGGTTCCCGCCAATTCTACACGTGGGCGGAGTTTGTTATGAATCCTGAGAAGGAAGTCCCCGCCGGATTTTAAATAAAAATCCGGCATGGGTTCCCCCCTCAGGAGCATAGCGGGCCCTTTAGGTCTGGTATGGGTTGTAAGGAGACCCCCCTACGCCGAAAAACGGTGTGGGGGTCCCCCCACAATCCATACCAGACCCGTATCCAAAGCACGCCGGCCGGTCAAGAGGGGAGTGGGGGCGAGCGAGCGCCCCCCCTCCTGATCCGTACCGGGCAGCATGCCCTCAACATGGGGGGGTGAGGTGCTCTGGGGCTGGGGGCGCACTGCGCCCCCCCCCCACCCCAGAGCACCCTGTCCCCATGTTGATGAGGACAGGGCCCCTTCCCGACAACCCTGGCCGTTGGTTGTCGGGGTATGCGGGCGGGAGGCTTATCGGAATCTGGAAGCCCCCTTTAATAAGGGGGCCCCCACATACCGGCCCCCCACCCTAAGTGAATGAGTATGGGGTACATTGTACCCCTACCCATTCACCTGCAAGAAAAGTGTAAACACAAATAAGTGCGTACCCTGCCCCAGAGCACCTGACCCCCCCATGTTGAGGGCATGCTGCCCGGTACGGCTCAGGAGGGGGGGGCACTCGCTCGCCCCCACTCCCCTCCTGACCGGCCGGCCGGCGTGCTTTGGATACGGGTCTGGTATGGATTGTGGGGGGACCCCCACACCGTTTTTTCGGCGTAGGGGGGTCTCCTTACAACCCATACCAGACCTAAGGGCCCGTTATGCTCTTGAGGGGGGAAACCCATGCCGGATTTTTATTTAAAATCCGGCGGGGACTTCCTTCTCAGGATTCATAACAAACTCCGCCCACGTGTAGAATTGGCGGGAATCCTCGTCGGATCCCCGTCGCTTCTATGACGCACTCGCTGGAATGTGCTTTTACTATTCCGAGAATCAGCGCGATGCTGTCGTGCTAAAAACACATTCTCGGCGGCAGGCACTGTATGTCTTTATCTCTTCATTTCCATTACATAGGGAGCAGGGACATTAGTAGTTTACAGAAGATCTCTATAAAGGAAGATGTTCCCCTGTGCAGCTCACAGGAAATGGAAGGGTCGCTGCATTTCTGGCAGGGTCAGCAGTCACTTTCTGTACATGCTGAGAATGTTCTTATGCTGAAAAAGTGAAAACAAATGCAGCCACCACCTCTAAGGACTTCTCACTGCGATCGTTATATCCGCTGACGCTCGTCCTATACATCCATCTCCGTCTCCTCCGGTATTGACGGCTGTGCGGCGAGCCGTATTCCATGTCTCCGATTCGGCACGCTCCACGCTTACCTCTATAGGTACGGCGGTACCGTATAGCTGTTGCCATGGAGACGGTGTGTGTCTGACGTCGCGGGTCTACCTGCTGGTAATGAGTGGATCTGACACTCCATGTTTGTAGCTCCCAGCTGAACCCGCTGACAGCGCCGAGACCTTGATGAGACGTCTGACGCTACGCCCCGGTCTTCCTGAGCCGAGAGCAGAGACAGGCGGACGCGTCCTTAACTACTTCCATACCGGGGGGGGGCACTTATACACCCTCCCGCCCAGACCAGCTTTCAGCGCTGTTGCACTTTGAATGACAATTGCGCGGTCGTGCTACACTGTACCCAAATGAAATTTTTATCATTTTGTTCCCACACATAGAGCTTTCTTTTGGTGGTATTTGATCACCTCTGCGATTTTTATTTTCTGCAAAAAAATTTAAAAGACCGAAAATTTGGAAAAACAAATGTGTTTTCGTTACAAAACTTTGTAAATAAGTAAGTTTTCTCCTTCACTGATGGGCAGTTATAAGGCGGCACTGATGGGCACCGATGAGGTGGCACCATTGAGGTGAAATTGATGGGCACTGATGGGCACTAATATGCAGCACTGATAGGTGGCACAGATGGGTGGCACGGATGGGCACTGATAGGTGGCACGGATGTACTGTATTATATTGTACTGATGGATGCCATTCGGTGCCAAACAATGCCTGCCAATCAGTGATGCCCATTGTGGGGACTGATTGGCATCCATTGTGGGCACTAATCCCTGGTAGTCTAGGGCGGCATACCTGGTGGTGGGCATTCCTGGTGGTCTGGTGGCATCCCTGATGGTCCAGTGTGGGCATCCTCACGGGGGCTGCGCTGATAATCGATCATCACAACCCCCCACCCTGTCAGAGGAGCAGCCGATCGGCTCTCCTCTACACGCGTCTGACAGACGCGAGTGAGGAAAAGCCGATAACTGGCTCTTCTTGTTTACATCGTGATCAGCCGTGATTGGACACGGCTGATCACGTGGTAAAGAGTCTCCGACCTAGATCGGTGTTGTGGGGTGTCAGACTGACACCCCGCAACAACGATCGCCGCGATGCGCGCCCCCGGGGGGGTCACAGCTGCTCAATATCCTGAGGACGTCATATGACGTCCGGTCAGAGTATTGAAACCCTTTTGCTGCCGTCATTTTGTAATAGGGCGGGCGGAAAGTGGTTAAAGAGAACCGGTCATCTGTGAGCAGTCGACAAAACGCCATCATTCCCAATCCATATAAATAATGACCCCCCCCCCCCTGGAGATAATTCCTCGCTGCCCCCCACTGTGCTGTACCAATAAGCCCGTCCCGTGTATAGGAAGGTCACCTGTGATTATCACACTCACTGATCACTAATCTCCGCCTTTTATTGAAAGATATAAAAGAGACAAATGAATGCAACTTTGTATCCGATAATATATCATTAACCCTTTCGCTGCCAAAGCCGCTTTAAAAAAAAAAAAAAGTTTTTATCCTGACGGCGTCATATGACAGACAGCAGGATAAGCCGATCGGTAGCGCGGTGTGGCACTCTGACACACGGCATCTCCTATTCCGGTACAGAGCCTATGGTGTAGGTTCTTTACCACGTGATCAGCTGTGTCCAATTACAGCTGGTCACATGGTAACCAGGAAAGGCCGTTTATCGGCGAGTAGAGGAGAGCCAATCAGCACGTTGATTATCAGTGCCAAAATAAAAGGAGATGGTTTACAGAATAAACGTTCCGTTGCGATACTGGCCAACATCCTAAACTGATGTAGAAAAAAGTTTCCCCTCAAGGGCTGGACTTTGTAGGCACAGTCCAGCCCTTGAGGGGAAATTTTTTTCTACATTGATTATCAGTGCAGACCCAATAAGGATGCCCACTAGAGCCCACCAGGGAAGCCAGCCAGTGCCCACCAGGATATTGGCACAAAGGTCTGGGAAATGCAGTGCCCATTAGGGGTGCTAATCAGTTCCCATCAGTATTGCCTGTCAGTGCAGCCCATCAGTGCCCATCAAAACCGCCTACCAGTGCCCATCAGTGCTGCCCATCAGTGCCCATTAAGGATGAGCTTCGAGTTCGAGTCGGGGTGTTTAGGGCAAATTCGAAATGCCGCGGAACACCCTGTTAAAGTCTATGGGAGAAATCTAAAGTGCTAATTTTAAATGCTTCTATGCAAGTTATTGTCATAAAAAGTGTTTGGGGACCTGGGTCCTGCCCCAGGGGACATGTATCAATGCAAAAAAAGTTTAAAAAAAAACGTCAGTTTTTTTGGGGGGAAGTGATTTTAATAATGCTTAAAGTGAAACAATAAAAGTAAAATATTCCTTTAAATTTCGTACCTGGGGAGGTGTATAGTATGCCTGTGAAATAGCGCATGTTTCCCGTGTTTAGAACTGTCCCTGCACAAAGTGTCATTTCTGAAGGAAACAAAGTAATTTAAAATCGCTGCTCCCGAAAAATTGATACATGCATAATAACTTGCATATTAGCCTTTAAAATTAGCACTTTAGATTTTTAGAGTTCGAGTCCCATAGACTTTAACGGTGTTCTAAAGTTCACATGAACTTTTGGTCTGTACGCAGGTTCTGGTGCGGACCGAACGGAGGGGTGTTCGGATCATCCCTAGTGCCCATCAAAACCGCCTACCAGTGCCCATCAGGGCCTCCTCATCAGTGCTGCCTATCAGTGTGATCTATCAGTGCTGCCCATCAGTGCCCATCATTGCCGCCTATCAGTGTCCATCATTGCCACCTATTAGTGCCGCCCATCAGAGCCACCTATCAGTGCTGCATATCAGTGCTAGAGTTGCCACCTCATCCCTTTAAACCCGAACCCATATGAATTACACAGGTTCTGAGGCTAATTTAATACAGATAAGGCACCAAGTGAGTTTAATTACCACCTTAATCGGCCACAGAACCTGTGTAATTAATATGTGTTTTCGGTTTTAAAGGGATGAGGTGGCAACTCTAATCAGTGCCCATCAGAGGTGCCTATCAGTGCCACCTATTGGCCATCAATGCTGCATATTAGTGCCTCATCATTGGTGTCCATCAGTACCGCCTCATCAGTGCTCATCAGTGAAGAAGAAACATTACCTATTTATAACATGTTATAACAGAAACAAAGAAAAACTTTTTATTTTTTTCAAAATTTTTGGTCTTTTTTTTTTATTTGTTTAGCAAAAAAAAAAACCTCAGAGGTGATCAAATACCAGCAAAAGGAATCTCTATTTGTGGGGGGAAAAAAATGATAAAGTTTGGGTACAGTGTTGCATGACCGCGCAGTTGTCATTCAAAGTGTGAAGGCGCTAAAAACTGAAAATCGGCCTGGGCAGGAAGGGGGTGAAAGTGCCCGGTATTGAAGTGGTTAAATGAAGCCCCCAAAATAGGATACATGTTCTAAAAGCTGACACCCTAAAGAATAAAATAGTGGTTGTGTGCCCTCGGAATCTGCTGGTGGGAGAGGAGGTAAGCTGGCAATGTTGCAGGGGAGTGGCACACAGTAAGGCCTGGGCAGCAGGGGGGGGAGGGGATGCAGATTCCATACCTCCCAACCTTCCCGGATTTCGCGGGAATGTCCCGAGATTCGCGGTAAATCCAGCGATCAAGGCTGGACACCCCCCCCCCCCCGCGCGATTCGCGGTAAATCCAGCGCTCCCCCGACTCCCCCCGCTCAACAACATTTAGATCCCGCAGAAGGAACCCACCCGCTCAACAACTTTGATCAGCGAAACCCCTCCCCCGCTCAACAACCTCCCAGATCCTCGAACCCCCCCCCCCCCCACTCAACAACTTTGATTTGCGAAACCCCCCCTCCCCCCCCTGCGCAACAACTCTGATCTGCGGAACCCCCCCGCGCAACAACTCTGATCTGCGGAACCCCCCCGCGCAACAACTCTGATCCTCGGAACCCCCCGCTCAACAACTCTGATCCTCGGAACCCCCCCGCTCAACAACTCTGATCCTCGGAACCCCCCCGCTCAACAACTCTGATCCTCGGAACCCCCCCGCTCAACAACTCTGATCCTCGGAACCCCCCCGCTCAACAACTCTGATCCTCGGAACCCCCCCCCCCCCCCCTGCGCAACAACTCTGATCTGCGAAACCCCCCCTGCGCAACAACTCTGATCCGCGGAACCCCCCGCGCAACAACTCTGATCTGCGGAACCCCCCCGCGCAACAACTCTGATCAGCGGAACCTCCCCCGCTCAACAACTGGGAGGTATGCAGATGCCAATCCCCCTGCAGTGCAGCGGGAAGAAAAAAAAAGTTGGAGACACCAGCAGAGCTGCAGGGGGAGCCACAAGAGTTGGCAATAAGGCAGTACTGCTATCATTTCCTGCCCAGCATGTGCCCAGGCCCCCCTTTTGAACTGATGGGGCCCGGGTTCGGTACAGGAGGGCTGGCTATACTGCCTTATCAGCAGCCCTGGTTATGGGGAAAACAGTGTGCCTGTGTAACGGGGTGACAACGCAGGGCATGACAGAGCGTTGTCACCCTATAACAGGAAGTGGCTGTAAAAGGACCTTTATGGCAGGATCACCAGAGATTATGAAAGCTGCAGATTTCAAATGACTGAGAGCAACTTTTTTTCTTTAATGACAAGTTTCTATGCGATAACAATGTTTAGCGATGCAATTAAAAAACAAACAATGGTAAGATTAGCGCGTTCGCACTGAGCGCAAATTATAGTTTTTCGGTATCGTCTTTTCTTTGCCGCAGATTATTATTCTCTTTGTGATGCTCCAGTGCGATTATTTATTTTATTTTTTTTTCCTTACTGGCGGATTACAGCAACATAGCTCTAGACGCACGGAACACCTGTAGCAAACATAACCTCCCACTGAGTTTTTGATTGCAAATGTAATATCTTGTATTCAGCGACGGAGACCCGGAGCCGCCCGTAAATGTCACCGTCCAGATGTCACTCTGTGCTTAAAGTTCGGAAGAAAATCATTAAAATGCCCTTTAAAAAAATATATATATATATATATATGTATAAAAATTTAAAAAATAAATAAAAATGCAGACGACTCCTTCGGCGCTGAAACCCAGCTGCGTGAGAAATCCGCTAAAATTGATTTCTCGCGAAGAAACCGCCCTTTTTTTTCTAGATACCTGCCAGCAATTTATCGTTCCAATATAAACCGTGTTAGCCCCGCGTCGGCTTTGATTGGAAAGGTAAGGAAAACAATAAAAAAAACGCTTTGAAAGGCAATAGTTTCTTCATTTTACTGGCAGTAATTGTTTCGCTCGCGCTGCCTTTGCGGGACTGTCAAAACGTGGGATTGATCTGTAAAAACAAGTCAATAGCAGATGCGGCACGAAATTTGATTGAAGCCCTTTTCAGAGACATCAAAGGTAAAAAAAAAAAAAAAAAACTGGAATGAGATGCAGGTAGGAGTCACGGACGGCAGAATAAATTCTTATAAACGGAGCGGCGTTGATGGTAGGTTGCTGCCGATTGAAAGACGCTTTGTTTTTTGATGGGCTTCTGTTGTTTTAGCAGCCGCGGGGCGGCGTACGGCGATATGGCTTCTTCGCTTACGAGAGATAAAGCTTTTGTCAAATTTAAGGTTCGTTGGCAGGAGTGATGAATGAATCGGTAGTTGATTTGCAGGTTCGGTTATTACTGATGACTTATATGTTGGCATACATGTGTATATATATATATATATATATATATATATATATATATATAGGCCAGGGCTCAAAATTTCAAGTCCTGAGTTACTAGCCAGGCATCAAAGCATACTCGCCACCAGTTGCCCCGCCCAACCCCTAGTGTCAGGTCACCTGTGGCCAGGTGACAAGTGCAACCCCTTAGGGTCAGGGATGCACCACAGGGTAGTGAACCCTATAGCCGACTGGTGCGAACAGAGGAAGCATGAGCCCAGGATTCCCCAGGGCGCGGAGTCTAAGACCCAGCTTGGTGTTCACCAGAGCCTCTGGTGGTGAGGATGGCCTTCGCTGCAGCTGGATCCAGGTCGTGGCCCCTGGGGTCCCCTAGGTCACGCTCCGTAGAGAGAGAGGGGTAGCAGGACACAAGCGATAGTGATGGGTAAGCCGAGGTCGGGGCAACAGGCAGACAAGGGTAACCAAGGGACAGGCCAAAAGTCAGGGAAACAAGCAAACAGGAGTAGTCAGAGACAAGCCAAATTCGGTACACAGAAAGGTTAACTTGGCACACGGCAGACAGGAACTCAAGCTACAAACAAAGTTGAACAGCAAAGCAGACCTGTAATGCACCAGTTTATAGACTTTCTGGGATGGCCTGGGGTGGGGCCATACAGGAAGGAGAGATGATAAAACGGCAGCCAGAACAGAGTCAGGCCTCTAATGAACACATGGAGACAGGTAAGCTGCCAGACTTTATTGCATATCCATGACACCTAGACACGCCCTCATAAATTATCTCATGAAATGACACTTAAATGTTTTATGCATAATTAAGTTATAAAAATAAATATTAACAACTTTATCCATGCCCAAAAATGCAGCCTGACCATGTCTACCAGAGCCCCCATAGCGGCCAGTGTCCCCATAGCGGCCAGTGTCCCCATAGCGGCCAGTGTCCCCATAGCGGCCAGTGTCCCCATAGCGGCCAGTGTCCCCATAGCGGCCAGTGTCCCCATAGCAGCCTACCTGTGCTGAGTGAGAGGAGAGGCGCCAGAGCAGCCGCCTGGTTGTTCAAAGCGCAGGGAACATAACCGCTTTCAATTCAATAGCTGTGTTCCCTGCCACGAGCCGTCATATACAGCACCTCCCCACCTTGTCTGGGAAACTTTGATAGACAGATCACCCGTCCAATCCTGGGATAGTGGGATGGGTGATCTGTCTATCAAAGTGCCCCGGACAAGGGGGAGGGGCTCTATTTGGCAGCTTTTCCCCGCACTTTAAACAACCGGAGGGCGGCGGCGGCTCTTCTCCCAGGCAGCCCACACTCGTCGGCCCTCAAAATTTACTCGCAAAATGCGAGCAGGCAAGTGTAAATTTTGAGGGCTGTATATTCACTATATTACCAAAAGTATTAGGACGCCTGCCGTTACACGCTCATGAACTTTAACCGATTGCTGACCGCCGCCTGTACTTATACGTCAGCAGAATGGCACGTCTGCGCAAAGCAACGTACCTGGACGCTGACCTTTGAAATTGCTGCCGTGCCGGTGTCCCGCGATTGTCTCACAGAGCGGCAGAACGGTGAGATGCCTATATTGTACTGTATGTCCCCCTTAAAATCGCCGCAATCATGTCACAGAGCTGCAGAACGCGGGGATTGCTTAACCTCCTGCCGACCATGTCACGCCGATATACAGTGCCCAGTGGTGCCCATGCATTAAGATGGCCCTGACTGTTGATATCTCTCACAGAACCATCTTCAGCGTAAAACCAGCCCGGATCCCTCACTGCGGCGTCACGCGCAACGATTAGCATTTTTCAGGCCATGCCGGAGAGCATCTGGCAATGATGGACTTGGCTTGCCGCGCACGTTACCGGGTAAATGGTCAGTGACAAAAGGAAAAAATGAACGGCTCCATATGCGGCCAAGATGCGTATTTAGAGCGAAAATGAATTCCGCGGAGAGTAATCAGCCCTCTCTGGAATCATGAAGCCGTAATGGCCAATGCTTAATATCCAAACTGCTCAAAATCTTATCGTGTTGGCATACAAATCGACCTGCTTTCCAAGAGGCGGCGAATCTTCGTGTTTATTAACGACGAGGCGCTCCGCGGGTCTGATTTTTGTTCAGGTTTCCGAGGAAAATCGTCCGTCTAACAAATATCTTCTTCATTAGGTTACACTCTTCACTGGCTGCTCCCCGGAGGTCTTAAAAAAATGTATGCTACAACTCGACCGCAGTGCGCGTTCCGTGTTTTCGGTCGGAAATGTCGAGTTGACTGAATTTGAATCTCACCAGATCTATGTCTTCACCCATAGAATTTATAAAAAAAAAAATTGATGCGCAATTGTTTTTGACCTGTAATTATGTTTTTTAAGACCCCTTTCATACTGGGGCGGTTTGCAGGCGCAACGGCGGCGGCGGCGGCGGCCGCTGTTTCTCCAGTGTTAAAACCCTCGAGGGCTTTCACACTGGAGCGGTGCACTAGCAGGACCACTCCAAAAGTCCTGCTAGACACATCTTTGGAGCGGTGAAGGAGCGGTGTGTTTACATTGAAAGCAATGGGAAACCGTGGCTATACTGCCTCTGCAGAGGCGCATTGTCGGCGGTATTAACCCTTTTTCAGCCACTAGAGAGGGGTAAAATGGCACAGCTAGCGGCCGAAAACAATTTTGACGGTAAAAAATAAAATATAGGAGGCAAAAACGTTTTACACATTTTTTGTTTTTTTTTACAAAATCAAAAATAAATTTTAGTTCTTGGTGTAACATTTTTATTGATGCTTTTGTTAGTATTTTTTTCTGTAGGCCCTGAAGCTCCCACCTTCATCGGACAACAATCAGGTCCCACCTACCTTAGCTGATGATGCAGTTGTATGGGAGAGAAGATGTCACGTAACATCCACCCCCTTCCCACAAGCAAAGCATTCAGGCCCCCTGGCGAGCGCCGGCCATCTGAATAACGGCAGCTGGTTGTCTGTGGAAGTGTCTATCAGGGCCAGCGGCTCCAATAGGCTTTCCGATTACAGCCTGTGGGCTGTAATCGGCTTCCAAATAGTTAACCAGGAGACGCACAGGGTGTTTCCCTGGTTAACACTGACACGCATCTCAGCCAATCAGGTTCACCGGATCTGGTTACCGGTAACCTGATTGGCTGAAGCGACATTGAGGGCGGGAGAAGATATTGAGGGATCGTGGAAGAGGATGGCTGACTGAGAAGTGCCGGGCGGGGGGTCAATCTGGTGGTATTTTGGGGCAATCTGGCGGCATTTTAGGTGCAAACTGGCGGCAATTGATGGTCACAGTGGCGACAATGGCATGGCACAGTGGTTGTGTTTGGCATGACACAGTGGTAACAATTAATGGCACATTGGCGACAATTGATGGCACATTGGCGACAATTGATGGCACATTGGCGACAATTGATGGCACAATGGTGACAATGGTCACAGTGGCGACAATTGATGGCACAGTGGCTGCGTTTGATGGCATGGCACAGTGGTGACAATTAATGGGCACAGTTGCGATAAGTGATGGCACAGTGGTGACAATTAATGGGCACAGTTGCGATAAGTGATGGAACAGTGGTGACAATTAATGGGCACAGTTGCGATAAGTGATGGCACAGTGGTGACAATGGGCACAGTGGCAACAATTGATGGCATAGTGGCTGCGTTTGATGGCATGGCACAATGGTGACAATGGGCACAGTTGCGATAAGTGATGGCACAGTGGTTACAATTGATGGCACAGTGGCGAAAATCGATGTCATGGCACAGTGGCGGCAATTTATGGCACAGTGGCTGCATTTGATGGCATGGCGCAGTGGTGACACTGGTCACAGTGGTGACAATTGATGGCACAGTGGCTGCGTTTGATGGCATGGCACAGTGGTGACAATTAATGGGCACAGTTGCGATAACCGATGGCACAGTGGCGACAATTGATGGCACAGTGGCTGCGTTTGATGGTATGCCACAGTGGTGACAATTAATGGGCACTGTTGCGATAAGTGATGGCACAGTGGCGACAATTGATGGCACAGTGGCTGCAATTGATGGGCACAGTGGCGACAATTGATGGGAACAGTAGCTGTGTTTGATGGGCACAGTGAGGCTGCAATTGTTTGTTTGCGCCCCCTCCCCCCCAAAAAAATAAATTGGAGCACCAGCTGCCACTGGTAAAGTCTCATACTGGATTACTGCAAAGATCTACACAAAGCACACCAAGACGGAAGAAACAAGTATTCTAGAGTTCAGCTTTAATGCGTCTGTTGCACTTCAAGGTATTTGGAGACATTAACGCCTTTCAGCTCTTCCAGGCCATCAATAAATTGAGTGGGGAAAGGGTCAGAAAGCTGACTGCCTAGCACAATCCAGAGAAAGAAGGTCAATTAGAGGAATTTAACATGGATACAGGGAGCTCCGGATCCCCAAGGCTTTGGAGACATCCATCACCTTACAGAATGGATGGGCAGTGGCGGATATCGATTACATTACACAGAGATTTTGGAGAGGAAATTATGTTCTTGTCGGCCAGTGTGAGGGAAGTTTAAAGGACCTAGAGGAGGAATCTTCTCCGGGGAACCAGCCATTAAATGTTAAAGATGATGATTTTGTTGAGGAATAACTGTACTTTTAAAGGCATTAGCTCCTTAAATATATGTGGGTACCCTAAGCCAGCCTTTCTCATTCAGTGTGCCGCGCCTCACTGGTGTGCCGTCAGAGGTTCTCAGGTGTGCCGCACCTCACTGGTGTGCCGTCAGAGGTTCTCAGGTGTGCCGCACCACACTGGTGTGCCGTCGGAGGTTCTCAGGTGTGCCGCGCCGCACTGGTGTGTCGTCAGAGGTTCTCAGGTGTGCCGCGCCACACTGGTGTGCCGTCAGAGGTTCTCAGGTGTGCCGCGCCACACTGGTGTGCCGTCAGAGGTTCTCAGGTGTGCCGCGCCGCACTGGTGTGCCGTCAGAGGTTCTCAGGTGTGCCGCGCCACACTGCTGTGCCTTCAGAGGTTCTCAGGTGTGCCGCGGAATCAGGGGAGAGAAGGGCTGGAAGATGAGCCTTATCTCCAGATCCCCATGCCGAACTGTAAGCTCCGTCAGCCTCAAAAGTGAAAGTGTAGGGGAGTGTGCTGTACTCTATGCTTCCCCCTACAGTCAGGGCTGTCTTAACAAGAGGGCACTGCCCAGGGACCCCAGCTGCATGGGGGACCCCCCTGCACTTTGACTAAAGCAGCTGGTCCTTTGGGGCCACATGATGGCACTGAGAGTGATGGGTACACAGGGGAGGCAGGCTGGCAGCGGTGTGCCGTGCTGTACAGAATGATACCTATTTTTTCACATCCAGCAGAGAGGGGCGGGGCCGGAGCACCAGAGATGCTCTGACCCCACCCCATGCAGCTTGAATGCTTGGGACTTAAAGGAGTGTAGGGTGTATCAGGGATTTTGTGGGGTCACAATACAAGGGGTGTCTTACGGTATATGGTTACAGTGCTGGGGGGAATATCTAGAGTGTAGAGGGGTCAGAGTGCAGAGGGGATATCTGGGGTGTAGAGGGGTCAGAGTGCTGGGGGGATATCTGGGGTGTAGAGGGGTCAGAGTGCAGGGGGGATATCTGGGGTGTAGAGGGGTCAGAGTGCTGGGGGGGATATCTGGGGTGTAGAGGGGTCAGAGTGCTGGGGGGATTTCTGGGGTATAGAGGGATCTGAGTGCTGGGTGGATATCTGGGGTGTAGAGGGGTCAGAGTGCAGAGGGGATATCTGGGGTGTAGAGGGGTCAGAGTGCTGGGGGGATATCTGGGGTGTAGAGGGGTCAGAGTGCTGGGGGATATCTGGGATGTAGAGGGGTCAGAGTGCTGGGGGGATATCTGGGATGTAGAGGGGTCAGAGTGCTGGGGGGATATCTGGGGTGTAGAGGGGTCAGAGTGCTGGGGGGATATCTGGGATGTAGAGGGGTCAGAGTGCTGGGGGATTATCTGGGGTGTAGAGGGGTCAGAGTGCTGGGGGGATATCTGGGATGTAGAGGGGTCAGAGTGCTGGGGGGATATCTGGGATGTAGAGGGGTCAGAGTGCAGAGGGGATATCTGGGGTGTAGAGGGGTCAGAGTGCTGGGGGGATATCTGGGGTGTAGAGGGGTCAGAGTGCTGGGGGGATATCTGGGATGTAGAGGGGTCAGAGTGCTGGGGGGATATCTGGGATGTAGAGGGGTCAGAGTGCTGGGGGGTATCTGGGGTGTAGAGGGGTCAGAGTGCTGGGGGGATATCTGGGATGTAGAGGGGTCAGAGTGCTGGGGGGTTATCTGGGATGTAGAGGGGTCAGAGTGCTGGGGGGATATCTGGGGTGTAGAGGGGTCAGAGTGCTGGGGAGATATCTGGGGTGTAGAGGGGTCAGAGTGCTGGGGAGATATCTGGGGTGTAGAGGGGTCAGAGTGCTGGGAGGATATCTGGGGTGTGGAGGGGTCAGAGTGCTGGGGGGATATCTGGGGTGTAGAGGGGTCAGAGTGCTGGGGAGATATCTGGGGTGTAGAGGGGTCAGAGTGCTGGGGGGATATCTGGGGTGTAGAGGGGTCAGAGTGCTGGGGAGATATCTGGGGTGTAGAGGGGTCAGAGTGCTGGGAGGATATCTGGGGTGTGGAGGGGTCAGAGCACTGGGGGGATATCTAGGGTGTAGAGGGGTCAGAGTGCTGGGGGGATATCTGGGGTGTAGAGGGGTCAGAGTGCTGGGGGGATATCTGGGGTGTAGAGGGGTCAGAGTGCTGGGGGGATATCTGGGGTGTAGGGGGGTCAGAGTGCTGGGGAGATATCTGGGGTGTAGAGGGGTCAGAGTGCTGGGAGGATATCTGGGGTGTGGAGGGGTCAGAGCACTGGGGGGATATCTAGGGTGTAGAGGGGTCAGAGTGCTGGGGGGATATCTGGGGTGTAGAGGGGTCAGAGTGCTGGGGGGATATCTGGGGTGTAGAGGGGTCAGAGTGCTGGGGGGATATCTGGGGTGTAGAGGGGTCAGAGTGCTGGGGGGATATCTGGGGTGTAGAGGGGTCAGAGTGCTGGGGGGATATCTGGGGTGTAGAGGGGTCAGAGTGCTGGGGGGATATCTGGGGTGTAGAGGGGTCAGAATGCTGGGGGGATATTCGGGGTGTAGAGAGGTCAGAGTGCTGGGGGGATTTCTGGGGTATAGAGGGGTCAGAGTGCAGGGGGGATATCTGGGGTGTAGAGGGGTCAGCGTGCAGGGAGATATCTGGGGTATAGAGGGGTCAGAGTGCTGGGGGGATATCTGTGGTGTAGAAGGGCAGCCCGGGCTCAAGGACCAGCTGCTTTGGGGAAAGGGCAGGGACCCCCTATGCAGCTGGGGCCCCTGGGCAGTGCCCAGGTGTGCCCTCTCATTAAGACAGCTCTGCTGGGCGAGATCACATATTACGTCATCTTGTTGAGCAGCCAATAGGGGCGCACGCACGCCCCGCTCTCGCCCCTGCAGCGATCGCTCATTACAAAGCGAGAATCGGGAGCTGTGTGTGTGTGTGTGTAAACACAAAGCTCCCGGTCCTGTCAGGGGGGAAATGACCTATCGCCTGTTGATACAATATATGAACAACGATCTGTCATTTCCACAAGTCAGTCCCACCCCCCCCCTTCAGTTAGAACACAATGAGGGAACATACTTAACCCTTTCCTCGCCCCCTAGTGTTAACCCCTTCCCTGCCAGTGGCATTTTTATAGCACCGATTGCTATAGAAATGACAATGGTCCCAAAAATGTGTCAAAAGTGTCCGATGTGTCCGCCATAATGTCGCAGTACCAATAAAAATCGATGATTGCCGCTGATTACTAGTAAAAAAATATATTAATAAAAATGCCATAAAACTTTCCCCTATTTTGTAGACGCTATAAATTTTGCGCAAATCAATCAATAAACGCTTATTGCAATTTTAACAAGAAATAGGTAGAAGAATACTACTGTTTTTTTTATATATTTTTGGGGGATATTTATTTGAGCAAAAAGTAAAAAATATTGCATTTTTTTCAAAATTGTCGCTCTATTTTTGTTTATAGCGCAAAAACTAAAAACCGCAGAGGTGATCAAATACCACCAAAAGAAAGCTCTATTTGTGGGGGGGAAAAAAAGGACGCCAATTTTGTTTGGGAGCCGCGTCGCACGACCGCGCAATTGTCAGTTAAAGCGATGCAGTGCCGAATCGCAAAAACTGCCCAGGTCCTTTAGCTGCCTAAAGGTCCGGGTCTTAAGTGGTTAACATCGCGGTGATCGGTGATCGGTGATGCAGTGTGTCAGCCTGACACACCGCTACACTGATTTCAATAAAGAGCCCCTGGGGGAGGCTCTTTACCACGTGATCAGCCGTGTCCAATCACCGCTGATCACTATGTAAACAGCAAAGAACGCTGATCGCCTTTTCCTCACTTGTGTCTGATAGACGTGAGTAGAGGAGAGTCGATCGGCTTCTCTTCTGACAGGGGGGGTTTGTGCTGATCGATTATCAGCGCAGCCCCCCCTTTGGATCACTGCACAGGACCACCAGCATACCACTCAGGACCACCAGGTATATACGCCCTAGACCATTAAGGAATGCCAATTGTGCCAAGGCAGCTGCCAACCAGTGCCCATTCAAAATCCCTGCAAGTGCCACCAGGGATACCAACCAGTGCTGAATATCAGTGCCGCATGTTAGTGCCCATCACTGTTGTGTATTGATGCCCATTAGTGCCCAGCAGTGCCGCCTATTAATGCCACCCTTAAGTACCCTCCATTACAGCCTTTCAGTGCCGTCTATCAGTGCCAATGAGTGCCCATCAGTGCCGCCTATCAGTGCCCATCAGTGCCACCCAACAGTGCCACCTATCAGTGCCCATCAGTGCCGCCTATCAATGCTACCCATAAGTACCCACCATTGCAGCCTTTCAGTGCCCATCAGTGCCACCTATCAATACCCATCAGTGCCACCCAACAGTGCTGCCTACCAGTGCCCATCAGTGCAGCCTATCAGTGCCCATCAGTGCAGCCTATCAATGCTACCCATAAGTACCCACCATTGCAGCCTTTCAGTGCCCATCAGTGCTGCCTATCAATGCCCATCAGTGCTGCATATCAGTGCCACCCAACAGTGCCGCCTACCAGTGCCCATCAGTGCTGCATATCAGTGCCCATCAGTGCCACCTCATTGGCACCGCCTCATCGGTGCTGCCTTATTTAGTGCCTGTCAGTGCTGCCTTATCAGTGCCCATCAGTGCAGCCTATCAATGCCCATCAGTGCTGCATATCAGTGCCACCCAACAGTGCCGCCTACCAGTGCCCATCAGTGGTGCATATCAGTGCCCATCAGTGCCACCTCATTGGCACCGCCTCATCGGTGCTGCCTTATTAGTGCCCGTCAGTGCTGCCTTATCAGTGCCCATCAGTGCAGCCTATCAATGCCCATCAGTGCTGCATATCAGTGCCACCCAACAGTGCTGCCTACCAGTGCCCATCAGTGCAGCCTATCAGTGCCCATCAGTGCAGCCTATCAATGCTACCCATAAGTACCCACCATTGCAGCCTTTCAGTGCCCATCAGTGCTGCCTATCAATGCCCATCAGTGCTGCATATCAGTGCCACCCAACAGTGCCGCCTACCAGTGCCCATCAGTGCTGCATATCAGTGCCCATCAGTGCCACCTCATTGGCACCGCCTCATCGGTGCTGCCTTATTAGTGCCTGTCAGTGCTGCCTTATCAGTGCCCATCAGTGCAGCCTATCAATGCCCATCAGTGCTGCATATCAGTGCCCATCAGTGCCACCTCATTGGCACCGCCTCATCGGTGCTGCCTTATTAGTGCCCGTCAGTGCTGCCTTATCAGTGCCCATCAGTGAAGGAGAAAATGTACTTATTTACAAAATTTTATAACAGAAAAAAAAAGAAAAAACTTTATTAAAAAAATAAAAATAAAATTATTTTATTTGTATAGCAAAGAATAAAAATCCCAGAGGTGATCAAATACCACCAAAAAAAATCTCTATTTGTGGGAAGAAAATGATACAAATTCCGTCTGGGTACAGTGCAGCACGACCGCGCAATTGTCATTTAAACAGCGACAGCGCCGAAAGCTGAAAATTGGCCTGGGCAGGGAGGGGCGCAGGTGCCCCCCGGTATGGAAGTGGTTAACAAAAAACAACAAGTTGATGTTTTGCCAGAGAGTTTCCGTCTCCCGCAGTCCCGTCTGCTGTCAGAACGTCTCCTTGTTGCATCATCCCATTGACAGGAACAGATCGGCACCTGAGACGATCAGACGCTGAGCAGGTGTTATGGAGGAAAACCTGCTTCCAAGTCACCTTTCCCCGCTCGGAGGGGTCAGCTTTCTCTGCCGGAGAAACGGGGGAGGGGATGGGGGGGGTTCTCTTTTTTCTTTTTTTTTTTCGTCTGCTTGGTTGTCAGATGTCAAAAACGTTTGTGAATGTTTTGTGCATTCGTCACGGCGTCCTCAACCTTTCACCTTCTCCTCCCCCCAAGACGATAGTCCCTTTAGGACATTCTCTCGTGGTGGGAACCTCTCTCACCCCAAGGCTGTGCTCTGTTGTCACTTCAAGCCCGTCAACACCTACGCTACATCACACGTGTCAAGACGTGTAAGCGGGTCATCCATCCTCTCAAATAGACAGAACTGGTTGGATGGGACTATAACGGTGCAATAGAAATCAAGCCAAAGAAATAATATAAAATCTATGGTCTGTGAATGGTTTACAGCAGTATAGACGTGGATCTTGACATGTTTCGCCCTGATATTGGGCTTCCTCAGGGGGATACTACAGGGGAGACCCCAAGCTGATAGTATCCCCTGAGGAAGGGGGTAAAGTAGTATAGACGTGAATCCCGACATGTTTCGCCCTAATATTGTGCTTCTTCAGGGGGATGTTATAGGGGAGACACCAAGCGGATAGTATCCCCTGAGAAAGAGGATACAGCGGTATAGACGGGGATCTCGATAAGCTTCGCCCCTAATATTGGGCTTCCTATTGGGCATAATACAGGAGTAAACCCAAGCGGATAGTATCCCCTGAGGAAAGGGGATACAGTGAAATAGACATAGATTTTGACATGTTTCGCCCTGATATTGGGCTTCCTCAGGGGGATACTACAGGGGAGACCCCAAGCTGATAGTATCCCCTGAGTAAGGGGGTAAAGTAGTATTGACGTGGATCCCGACATGTTTCGCCCTAATATTGGGCTTCTTCAGGGGGATAATACAGGTGTGACCCCCAAGCGGATAGTTACCCCTGAGGAGGAGGATACAGTGGTATAGACATGGATCCTGACAAATTGGGCTTCCTCAGGGGATAATACAGGGTAGACCCCAAGCGCATAGTATGCCCTGAGGAAGGCCAATATTAGGACATAGGTTTATAACCCATATATATGGTCCGTGAACTGTTTATAGCAGTATAGATGTGGATCCCGACTTGTTTCACCCTAATAATGGGGTTCCTTAGGGGATACTACAGGGCAGACCCCAAGCGAATAGTTACCCTGAGTGGTATAGACATGGATCCCGAAATGTTTTACCCTAATATTGGGCTTCCTCATTGGGAAGTTCCCCTGAGGAAGACCAATATTAAGACATAGGCTTCTAACCCATAAATATGGTCCGTGAACTGTTTACAGCAATATAGAGGTGGATCCCGACATGTTTCACCCTAATAATAGGGTTACTTAGGGGATACTACAGGGGAGACTCCAAGCGAATAGTTGCCCTGAGGAATGGGATACAGTGGTATAGATGTGAATCCTGACATGTTTCGCTTTAATATTGGGATTCCTCAGGGCATACTACAGGGGTAACCCCAAGCGGATAGCATCCCCTGAGGAAGGGAATACAGTAAAATAGACGTCGATTTTGACATGTTTCGCCCTAATATTGGGATTCCTCAGGGGAGACCCCAAGCGGATAGTATCCCCTGAGGAAGAGGATACAGTGGTATAGACGTGGATCTCCACATGCTTCGCCCCTAATATTGGGCTTCCTCATGAGCATAATACAGGAGTAACCCCAAGCGGATAGTATCCCCTGAGGAAAGGGGATACAGTGAAATAGCCGTAGATTTTAACATGTTTCGCCCTAATATTGGGCTTCCTCAGGGGTATACTACAGCGGAGACCCCAAGCGGATAGTATTGCCCTGAGGAAGGGGATACAGTGGTATAGACGTGGATCTCGACATGGTTTGCTTTAATATTGGGCTTCCTCAGGGGGATAATACAGGGGTGACCCCAAACTGATAGTATCCCCTGATAAAGGGGATACAGTGGATTAGACGTAGATTTTGACATGTATTGCCCTAATATTGGGCTTCCTTAGGGGATAATACAGGGGAGACCCCAAGCGGATAGTTTACCATGAGGAAGGCCAATATTAAGACATAGGTTTATAACCCATATATATGGTCTGTGAACTGTTTATAGCAGTGTAGATGTGGATCTCGACATGTTTCCCCCTAATAATGGGGTTCCTCAGGGGATTCCAAAGGGGAGACCCCAAGCTGATAGTTACCCCTGAGGAGGAGGATTCAGTGGTATAGACATGGATCTTGACATGTTTCACCCTAATATTGGGCTTCCTCGGGGGATAATACAGGGGTGACCTCAAGTGGATATTAATCCCTGAGGAAGGGGATACAGTGGTATAGAAGTGGATCCCAACATGTTTCTTTATAATGGGCTTCCTCAGGGGGATACTAAAGGGGAGCTTCCAAGCAGATAGTATCCCCTGAGGAAGGGGATACCGTGGTATAGATGTGGATCTCAACATATGTGTTGCCCTAATATTGGGCTTCCTCATTGGGGTAATACAGGGGTGACCCCAAGCAGATATTAACCCCTGAGGAAGGGTATACAGTGGTATAGACATGGATCTTGACATGTTAGCCGCCAATATTTTGCTTCCTCAGGGGCTACTACAGGGGTGACCCCAAGCAGACCAATATTAGGACATAGGCTTCTAACCCATAAATATGGTCCGTGAACTGTTTTTAGTGATATAGACGTGGATCCTGACATGTTTCGCCCTAATATTGGGCTTTTTCAGTGAAAACTACAGGGAGACCCCAAGAGGATCATAAACTCTCAGCATCTGAAATCTCTTGGGCCGGGAGGCGCTGGTGCAAATGGGGTATCTGATAGGCTATTTATTTTTATCTATTTTTCGGGGCTGGAGTTTTGCTTCCATTGTGTAATTCCTCTTACATCTCATCAGAGCTGCGATTAATTGCCAACATGCTCATTACACTCCGGAGATCTGAGTATCGTTGGTGAACATCACAGTGTAAGACATGTCTTGGTGAATTGCCGCTTCGGTCACACGCTTAGAATTTTTTGAATTTTTTGCAGTTCTTATGTCTGCCACTAGATGTCCTCTGTTTGATGGCCAGCATCAATTAAGCCACTTCCTCTGAGTCCAGGTTTTTTTTTTCTTTTTGTTAGTCAAATGTGTTTATATTTAATCCCTACGCCGTGTTACAGTAACTCCTCCTTACCGGTGTACTTTGTCCCTAAAAGGCATTTTAAGAAGACAGTGAGTTGAACTGAAAACATTTCTAATACTTGCAGTTACACTTTGAGTAGAACCCAAGTCTGCAGAAAACAACAACAAGCAGCCCCCGGTGTGCGATTTCCTCTTACGTCTCATTAAAGCTGCATGTACTTTAGTTCAGAACATTCTCATTACAATCCGGTGATCTGAGTATCGTCTGTGAACATCGCGGCGGAAGACGAATCTTGCTGAATCGGCACTTTGGTCGCACGCTTAGATTTTTCTTTTCCCGTGCTGCAAAGAATAATTAAAAGAAGCGCTCTGCAATTATTTGTCAGAACAGATTGCTGCGCGACCCGGCACATCTACCGACTGTACCCCTCTCATTATTATTATTATCATTATTTATTTTTATATAACCTTTTTTTTATATTAACTCTTTTTATTATACATTTTTTTTTATAATAACTTTATATATGATAACCTCTTTCTTTTTTAATAATAACTTTTTTCAGTTTGTTTGCTTTCTTTAATAACTTTCTTTATGATAACTTTTTTATATTAACCTTTTCTTTATAATACCTTTTTTTTAATAATAACCATTTTTTTTTTTTATAATTACCTTTTTATACAATAACTTTTTATTATAACTTTTTTTTTATAATATATATATATGTATATATATATATATATATATATATATATATATATATATATATATATATATATTTTTATAGCCCTTTTTTTATAATAGCCCTTTTTCATAATAACTTTTTATATATAGTAACCTCTTTTTTATAATAACAATTTTTTTTAAATGACCTTTTTATATAATTACTCTTTTTATTATAACTTTTTTATAATATCTTTTTTATATATATATATATATTTTATGATAACCCTTTTTTATAATAACCTTTTTTTATAATAACTCTTTTTATTATACATTTTTTTTTATAATAACTTTATATATGTATATGATAACCTCTTTTTTTTTTTTATAATAACCTTTTTTAATAATAACTTTTTTCAGTTTGTTTGCTTTCTTTAATAACTTTCTTTATGATAACTTTTTTTATATTAAACTTTTCTTTATAATACCTTTTTTTTTTAATAATAACGATTTTTTTTTATAATTACCTTTTTATTATAACGTTTTTTTATAATATCTTATATATATATATATATATATATATATATATATATATATATATATATATATATATATATATATATATATATATACATATATATATATATATATATATATATATATAAAAATTATAATAACTTTTTTTTATAATAACCCTTTTTTATAATAACTTTTTTTATGATAACTTTTTTTTATATTAACATTTTCTTTATAATACCTTTTTTTTTTTAATAACATTTTTTTTTAATTACCTTTTTATATAATTACTCTTTTTATTATAACTTTTTTTATAATATCTTAAAATATATATATATATATATATATATATATATATATATATAACATTTTTTTTTAATTACCTTTTTATATAATTACTCTTTTTATTATAACTTTTTATTATAACTTTTTTTATAATATCTTTTTTATATATGTACATTTTTTTTATAATAACTTTTTTATGATAACCCTTTTTTATAATAACCTTTTTTCATAACAACGTTCTTATAATAACTTTTTATAATACACTTATATGTGTGTATATACTGTATATATAATATTTATTTTTATAATAACCTTTTTATAACTTTTTTATAAAAAAATTCTAAAAACCTTTTTTAATAATAACTATATATATAAACATTGTTTTCATAATAACTTTTTTATGATAACCCTTTATTATATAATAACTTTTTTTCTTATAACCTTTTTCTCATAATAACTTTTTCATAATACATTTTTAAAATCACAATATATATACAGTACAGACCAAAAGTTTGGACACACCTTCTCATTCCAAGAGTTTTTTTGACTATGAAAATTGTAGAGTCACACTGGAGGCATCAAAACCATGAATGTAACACATGTGGAATTATATACATAACAAAAAAGGATGACACAACTGAAAATATGTCATATTCTAGGTCCTTTTGCAGCAGACACGTCTCTAGAAGAACTGATAAGAGGAGACTCCGGTGTGAATCCGGCCTTCATGGTAGAATATCTGCTAGGAAACCACTGCTAAAGAAAGGCAACAAGCAGAAGAGACTTGTTTGGGTAAAGAACACAAGGAATGGACATTAGACCAGTGGAAATCTGTGCTTTGGTCTGATGAGTCCAAACTTGAGATCTTTGGTTCCAACCACCGTGTCTTTGTGCGACGCAGAAAAGGTGAGCGGATGGACTCTACATGCCTGGTTCCCACCGTGAAGCATGGCGGAGGAGGTGTGATGGTGTGGGGGTGCTTTGCTGGTGACACTGTTGGGGATTTATACTGAACCAGCATGGCTACCACAGCATCTTGCAGCGGCATGCTATTCCATCCGGTTTGCGTTTAGTTGGACCATCAACAGGACGATGACCCCAAACACACCTCCAGGCGGGGGAAGGGCTATTTGACCAAGAAGGAGAGTGATGGGGTGCTGCGCCAGATGACCTGGCCTCCACAGTCACCGCACCTGAACCCAATCGAGATGGTTTGGGGTGAGCTGAACCGCAGAGTGAAGGCAAAAGGGCCAACAAGTGCTAAGCATCTCTGGGAACTCCTTCAAGACTGTTGGAAGACCATTTCAGGTGACAAGAGAATGCCAAGAGTGTGCAAAGCAGTAATCAAAGCAAAAGGACCTAGAATATGACATATTTTCAGTTGTGTCACACTTTTTTGTTATGTATATAATTCCACATGTGTTACTTCATAGTTTTGATGCCTTCAGTGTGACTCTACAATTTTTATAGTCATGAAAATAAAGAAAACTCTTGGAATGAGAAGGTGTCCAAACTTTTGGTCTGTACTGTATGTGTATATGTAATTTTTTATACTAACCTTTTTCTATAACTTTTTATAATAAGAAAATTCTAATAACCTTTTTAATAATAACCTCTTTTCCATAATAACTTTTTTTTATGATAACCTTTTTGTTTTTAATTAATACCGTTTTTTTTTTTACACTAACTTCTTTTATAATAATATATATATATTTTTATATAATTTTTTGTAATAATTCTTTCATAATCACCTTCTATTTATAATAACTTTTGTTTTATACCAACCTCTTTTATTTTTATTTTTTAATAACTCTGATCTCATATCATGTGAGTGGGCCAACAACCTGCGCATTTCTTTGCGAAGCGCCGTGCAGCCTTTGAGCGCCTCGACCATCATTGTTTAACGTAATAACAGCTGGCAATAAAGTTTGTATTTTCAGGACCACCGAAGAAAAAAAATAAAATGAAATCCAATTGCATCTATATTGAGCCTAATTCGGCCGTTTTTTTTTTTTTTTTCCTTTTTTCGCGCGGCGCGCGTTTTTCTAATAAAAACCTGTTCCTCAAACACAGCTTCAAATGAACTTTTAACAATCTCGTGTCAGCATAATCCCTCAAGTGAATTAATCTGTTAGTTATTTTTTTACCATTCTTTATGTAAATAGCAAGCTGTTCCGTTTTGCTGAGTGACGGAACGCATTATGCGCAGGTATGGTGCGGAATGAGAATTTTCAGGGAGGCAAAAAAAATAATAATAAAAAAAAAAATAAAAAAATAAAAGAAATAAATTGCGTGAAAAGCAGCAGCAGCTTCCGTCGCCCGCATCTGCTCCAGGACAGCGGCGGCGATAGATGTGTTTGCGAGTCAGACGTGCGCTTTTTAATTAACCAGTTGCCTGCATATTAAGCAAATCGTTAATTAACAGGTGTACAAATGTGTATTCTATGATGCAGGTGTGGCGAGCGCGCGCACTTGTGGAATTCTGATGCGGTCCTCGCTGCGGAGACGCATTTAATTAGCTCTCTGGGCTATTGAAAGATGAAGTTTCTTTTAAATCCATATTATTAGCATCTAATAACAAGGGGGAGGGGCTTCATATAAGAGTGCTGGCGACGCCTCTCCAAGACGCTCTTATCTGCCCCCGCCCGACTGTCCCTTTCCTCCCAGCCTAACTGTCCCTTTCCTCCCCAGCCTAACTGTCCCTTTCCTCCCCAGCCTAACTGTCCCTTTCCTCCCCAGCCTAACTGTCCCTTTCCTCCCCAGCCTAACTGTCCCTTTCCTCCCCAGCCGGACTGTCCCTTTCCTCCCCGGCTGGACTGTCCCTTTCCTCCCCGGCTGGACTGTCCCTTTCCTCCCCGGCTGGACTGTCCCTTTCCTCCCCGGCTGGACTGTCCCTTTCCTCCCCGGCCTGACTATCCCTTTCCTCTCCAGCCTGACTATCCCTTTCCTCTCCGGCCTGACTGTCCCTTTCCTCTCCGGCCTGACTGTCCCTTTCCTCTCCGGCCTGACTGTCCCTTTCCTCTCCGGCCTGACTGTCCCTTTCCTCTCCGGCCTGACTGTCCCTTTCCTCTCCGGCCTGACTGTCCCTTTCCTCTCCGGCCTGACTGTCCCTTTCCTCTCCGGCCTGACTGTCCCTTTCCTCTCCGGCCTGACTGTCCCTTTCCTCTCCGGCCTGACTGTCCCTTTCCTCTCCGGCCTGACTGTCCCTTTCCTCTCCGGCCTGACTGTCCCTTTCCTCTCCGGCCTGACTGTCCCTTTCCTCTCCGGCCTGACTGTCCCTTTTCCTCTCCGACCCGACTGTCCCTTTCCTCTTTGGCCCGACTGTCCCTTTCCTCTTTGGCCCGACTGTCCCTTTCCTCTTTGGCCCGACTGTCCCTTTCCTCTTTGGCCCGACTGTCCCTTTCCTCTTTGGCCCGACTGTCCCTTTCCTCTCCGGCCTGACTGTCCCTTTCCTCTCCGGCCCGACTGTCCCTTCCCTCCCCGGCCCGACTGTCCCTTTTCCTCTCCGGCCCGACTGTCCCTTTCCTCTCCGGCCCGACTGTCCCTTTCCTCTCCGGCCCGACTGTCCCTTTCCTCTCCGGCCCGACTGTCCCTTTCCTCTCCGGCCCGACTGTCCCTTTCCTCTCCGGCCCGACTGTCCCTTTCCTCTCCGGCCCGACTGTTCCTCTCCGGCCCGACTGTCCCTTTCCTCTCCGGCCCGACTGTCCCTTTCCTCTCCGGCCCGACTGTCCCTTTCCTCTCCGGCCCGACTGTCCCTTTCCTCTCCGGCCCGACTGTCCCTTTCCTCTCCGGCCCGACTGTCCCTTTCCTCTCCGGCCCGACTGTCCCTTTCCTCTCCGGCCCGACTGTCCCTTTCCTCTCCGGCCTGACTGTCCCTTTTCCTCATAGGATTTCAATTATGTCTGCCATGGAGGCCCAGCATCATACGCAAATATCGCCTGCCTAGAAACGCCCACTCCTCCAGACTGATACCCATCCATCAAGGCTGGGGGGACAACATAGATCCAATATAAATACAATATAGAATACAATGCTATAGATCCAATATAAATACAATTTAGAATACAATACTATAGATCCAATAAAAATAAATAAAAATAAATCCCCAACTAAACAGGCCCATAGCAGAAATGTAAACAATTGCTCTGACCCATAGGGGGTGTACAGGTGCCAGGGCTGAACTGGTTAACCTGCATGTGTTTTCAGGCGGACAGGTGGGGCCCAAAGAGTTAATTTCAACTTGAGAAAAAAAAACTGACTTTGCAGCATTTTTTTTCTTTGTTTTTTTTTTTCCCCGTAGCAGCGATTTACATTACAAGCCATTTCTTGACTCCTGCGGAGGTTAATGAGTTTTTCTTTTTTTCAAACTCATCAGCGAGCCGGATAAGTGTCAGGGCGAGCTCATCCTTTCCCTGGGACCGGGAGACAGGTGCGAGCACGGGGGCCGAGCGCTGCGCCTTTTCCAGCTGCACCTTCCGACAACAAGAGAGAAAACACCAAAACACCCTCTTACAGCGAGTTGCATCAGCTCGTCACCGCGATCGGTGTAAACAATGGTGCCGAATGATAAACAATCGGGATGTAAAAACAGATTGTCAGCAAGCTGAGCCGAGACGGGGTGTGAGGTCATCGCCGCCTTCCCGGGATCGCTCAACAACTTGTTTTCCAGAAGACGACTTGTTTTTATTATTATTTTATATATATTTGTATTATTATTTTTTCAGGTTGGTGTTAAAGGAGACGCAATGTCAAAAACAAATCAATCGGAAATTCTTCATACAGCCCCGAGCCTCTTTCTGAGATTCAGTGTTTTACGACTTTTTTTTCCCTAGAAAATTACTTAGAAACCCTCAAACAGTATATATTTTTTTTATTCTAACACCCTAGAGAATAAAATGGCGGTCGCTGCAGAACTTATAAAAAAATAAGACAACAGTAAAGATGGCCCAATTCCTTTTTTTTTTTTATATTGCTTAAAATTTTTGGGAGGGTGCAAACTGAAAGAAAAACCATCAAACGCAGCCACTGCGCCATCAAACGCAGCCACTGCGCCATCAAACGCAGCCACTGCGCCATCAAACGCAGCCACTGTGCCATCAAACGCAGCCACTGTGCCATCAAACGCAGCCACTGCGCCATCAAACGCAGCCACTGCACCATCAAACGCAGCCACTGCACCATCAAACGCAGCCACTGTGCCATCAAAGGCAGCCACTGTGCGGCCATCAATTGCTGCCATTGTGCCCATCAAACGCGGCCACTGTACCCATAAATTGATGCCACTGTGCCATTAAACGCAGCTACTGTACCCATCAATTGCCGCCAGTGTGCCCATCAATTGCCGCCAGTGTGCCCATCAATTGCCGCTACTGTGCCCATCAATTACCGCTACTGTGCCCATCAATTGCCGCTACTGTGCCCATCAATTGCTGCCACTGTGCCTATCAATTGCTGCCAGTGTGCCCATCAATTGCTGCCAGTGTGCCCATCAAACGCAGCCACTGTACCTATAAATTGACGCCACTATGCCATCAAACGCAGCTACTGTACCCATCAATTGCTGCCAGTGTGCCCATCAATTGCTGCCAGTGTGCCCATCAATTGCTGCCAGTGTGCCCATCAATTGCTACCACTGTGCCCATCAATTGCCACTACTGTGTCCATCAATTGCTGCCAGTGTGCCCATCAATTGCTGCTACTGTGCCCAAGATATGCTTGTCCCGGTGGGGCAGTGGGTCACGGCAGCAGGCGGCGAGCGGTGTCCGGTGTCCTCCACGCTCCTCGATGTCTCTTCCCATCCTCTGCGATAGGCGTCCAGTCACAGCGCCTGTCGTTTCAGTCAATCAGGTGACCCGTAACAGACCCAAGCACCTAATTGGCTGAGAGGCGATTCAGTGTTAGGAAAGCGAATATTCATTCGCTTTGCTAACACAAAGCTGAGTGAGCAGCGAGCGCCCAGGATGGCGCCTGCTGTTCACCTTTTTGGACGCCTATTAGAGCCTATGGCTCTTAGCAGCTGCTTCCAAAAAATACCCTGCCGCTGTAATTCAGGTGCCCAACGCCCAAAAAAGGGGCCGGACGCCTGAATAGGGGGCGGCAGAGGCGACCATAGATAAATTCATGCACTGCATGAATCTGTCTATGGTGATAGAAAGGTGCAGGGCAGAAGAGAGGGTGGCGCCCAATGCGCCCTTTATGTACACCATCACTGAGAACTGGTGACCCCGGTGACCCCGGGTACTCTAGTTCTGGTGACCCCGGGTACTCTAGTTCTGGTGACCCCGGGTACTCTAGTTCTGGTGACCCCGGGTACTCTAGTTCTGGTGACCCCGGAGACTCTAGTTCTGGTGACCCCGGAGACGCTAGTTCTGGTGACCCCGGGGACGCTAGTTCTGGTGACCCCGGGGACGCTAGTTCTGGTGACCCCGGGGACGCTAGTTCTGGTGACCCCGGGGACGCTAGTTCTGGTGACCCCGGGGACTCTAGTTCTGGTGACCCCATAGACGCTAGTTCTGGTGACCCCGGAGACTCCAGTTCTGGTGACCCCGGAGACGCTAGTTCTGGTGACCCCGGGGACGCTAGTTCTGGTGACCCCGGGGACGCTAGTTCTGGTGACCCCGGGGACGCTAGTTCTGGTGACCCCGGGGACGCTAGTTCTGGTGACCCCGGGGACGCTAGTTCTGGTGACCCTGGGGACTCTAGTTCTGGTGACCCCGTAGACGCTAGTTCTGGTGACCCCGGAGACTCCAGTTCTGGTGACCCCGGAGAATCCAGTTCTGGTGACCCCGGGGACTCTAGTTCTGGTGACCCCGGGGACTCTAGTTCTGGTGACCCCGTAGACGCTAGTTCTGGTGACCCCGGAGAATCCAGTTCTGGTGACCCCGGAGAATCCAGTTCTGGTGACCCCGGGGACACTAGTTATGGTGACCACGGGGACGCTAGTTCTGGTGACTCCGGGAACTCTAGTTCTGGTGACCCCGGAGACTCCAGTTCTGGTGACCCCGGGGATGCTAGTTCTGGTGACCCCGGGAACTCTAGTTCTGGTGACCCCGGGGACGCTAGTTTTGGTGAGTCTGAAACCATTTCTCAAGGCCAGTTAATTCAAATTTTGGTTAGTGGTCGTTTACATATTTAGTTGATATTTTATTAATTATATTTAATTTTTATTAATGTATTTCTTTTTTAAACCACACGTCTAATTTGTTGCAGAGATAAGAAAAGAAGAAGATATAAGTGTAGTACCGTTATTGCGCGGGACCTTTGCCGGGCCAGACCGTTTTGGCGCACCAGTGGTTAAATCGGATGCCACTGCTTTCTTCTTGTTTCCTTTACTTTGCAAAGATCACAGGAGGGAATTGAACAGCAAGTCATTCTTCTTTATGTGTCTGCGGCGGGCTCCTGTGTCGCACTTAGTCATAAGGCGGAGGATGATGGAGTACCCTGCGAGCTGCAAAGCTTCTCTCTGCGCCATAAAAATCAGACACTCGATTCTTAACTTTTCCTGTAAACTTCCTAAATTCTGAAATTACTGTTGTTCCCTATTATGGCCGCTGCTCGCTTTCTTGCTGGAGGAAGTGCATTGCAGCAGTTTTATGTCGCCCCAGTTGGGATATTAACTGACTTTCAAGCAGTGGGAGGTTTTGCTCTGAAGGCTCCTGGTCAAACGTGCGTTAACCAATTGTCACCTGCTGATTGTTAGGTGGTCACATCCAGGGCCCGCTGCCTCCACTAGGCAAAGTGGGCAGCCGCCTAGGGCGCACTGCTGCCTAGGGCGCCGGGCCACTTGTGTTCATACTCTCTTCTCTCAGCAGCAAGCAACTAAGTCGCAGTATCAGTAGGCAGCTGCCGCTCCATTCGCACACAGTGTCAGAGGCGCAGCCGCGGCGGAGGACTGTGTCTGTGTCCCGACTCCCAAATGAATGGAAGCAAGCAAACATTTATTGATGGGCGCTGGTGAGGCTGCATTTGATGGGCGCTGGTGAGGCTGCATTTGATTGGCGCTGGTGAGGCTGCATTGATGGGGGCTGGTGAGGCTGCATTGATGGGGGCTGGTGAGGCTGCATTTGATGGGGGCTGGTGAGGCTGCATTTGATGGGGGCTGGTGAGGCTGCATTTGACGGGCGCTGGTGAGGCTGCATTTGATGGGCGCTGGTGAGGCTGCATTTGATGGGCGCTGGTGAGGCTGCATTTGATTGGCGCTGGTGAGGCTGCATTAATGGGGGCTGGTGAGGCTGCATTTGATGGGGGCTGGTGAGGCTGCATTTGATGGGGGCTGGTGAGGCTGCATTTGATGGGCACTGGTGAGTAGTGTTGCTCACGAATATTCGCATTGCGAATATTCGCTATGAATATTGCATATTCGAGTATTCGCGAATAACTCGAATATCGCGGCGAATATTCGCTATTTCGAATATTCGTATTTTTTCAAATTTCGCAATCAATTTCACATTCGCACTAGCGAAATTTCGCAATTTTTTTTTTTTTTTTATAAAATATAGCGAATATTCGTAAATATCGAATATTCGTGATATTTTATCCAAAAAAAAAATAGCGAAATTTTTTTTTTTATATAATATCACGAATATTCGATATTAACGAATATTCGCGAATATTCTTCGAAATATCGCGAAATCGAATATGGCGTATTCCGCTCATCGCTACTGGTGAGGCTGCATTTGATGGGCGCTGATGAGTCTGCATTTGATGGGCGCTGGTGAGAACCTGTCACCTCCAATTGCTACAGTATCACACAGGGAATTGTTTTCTCCTTTGTGATGGCAATAAAGTTAAGTGAAAAAATTTGATTAAAAAAAAAAATATATATATATATATATATATATATATATATATATATATATATATATATATATATATATATAAAAATAAGAAATTATAATTAACCACTTCCATACTGGGCACTGATACACCCTCCCGCCCAGACCAATTTTCATCTTTCAGCGCTGTTGCACTTTGAATGACAATTGCGCGGTCGTGCTACACTGTACCCAAACTACATTTTTATCATTTTGTCCCCACAAATAGAGCTTTCTTTTGGTGGTATTTGGTCACCTCTGGGATTTTTATTTTCTGCAAAAAATAAATAATAAAATGACCCAAAATTTCGAAGAAAAAAATGTTTTTTTGTTTCTGTTACAAAACATTGTAAATAAGTAAATTTTCTTTTTCACTGATGGGCATTGATGGTACTGCACTGACGGGCACTGGTAAGGCAGCAGTGATGGGCACTGATGAGGTGGCCCTCATGTGGTGGCATTGATGGGCCGCACGGATTGGGCATGGATAGGTGGCACATATGGGCATGGATAGACGGCATGGATAGACATGGATAGGTGGCACAGATGGGCACGGATAGGCAGCACGGATGGGAACTGATAGGTGGCACGGATGGGCATATATGGGCACTGATAGATGGCACTAACGTATGTGTTGTACTAATGGATGCCAATCAGTGCCAAACCATGCCTGCCAATCAGTGATGCCCATAGTGGGCACTGATTGGCATCCATTGCGGGCACTGATTAGCATCCATTATTTCTGTCATTGTCTTCCCTGGTGGTCTAGGGTGGCATACCTGTGTTTTACATCCCTGGTGGTCTAGTGGCATCCCTGGTGGTCTAGTGTGGGTAATCGATCAGCACAAACCCCCCCTGTCAGAGGAGGAGCCGATCGGCTCTCCTCTACTCACGTCTGACAGACACGAGTGAGGAAAAGCCAATGACCGGCTTTTCCTATTTAAATCATGTTCAGCCGTGATTGGACACGGCTGATCACGTGGTAAAGAGTCTCCGTCAGAATCTTTACCTAGATCGGTGTTGCAGGGGTGTCAGACTGACACCCCGCAGCAACGATCGCTGCGATGCGTGCCCCCGGGGGCGCGCGCAGCTGCTCAGTATCCTGAGGACGTCGTATGACATCCAATCAGGATATTGAAACCACTTTGCCAACGTCTTTTTGCATAAGGCGGGCGGCAAGTGGTTAAATTAATAAAATAAAAAAAATAATAATAAAAAGTAAAGGAAAATAATAAGAAAATTATAAAAAAAAAAAATATTTGAACTAAACTGCCGCCCCTGCCATCTGGTTGTCATTCTCTGATCCGGGTTTGGTTGGTGGGGAAGGGGGTACATCGCAGAACCCGGTCTTGGGGGGGCAGGGAGAGCAAATCCGGCCCTGGTCCCATGAGACATTGCAAGACCTTGACAATCACAGGTCCTCTTTTCTTACTTATAATGTTCCGATCTTGATTCCAGAATACTTTGCGATTCAGATCTTTATGTCTTTTTCAATCTTTGTAACTGAAGAAGTTTAGACTATGGTGATGGTATTATATACAATACACACACAATGTCACATCTGCTATACATTTATAATCTTTTTTTCTTTATGAAAAGGCAAATGATCGCAGCTGGGCTCATATAGTCGCCATTTCCACCATTATGTACAGGAAGACAACTTCTTAAATGTTGATTGCGTTTCCCTATTGAATAACGAGTTTACAAAGCTGAGTAGCCATTGGTCAGGTATGAGGATCAATGCTGAGCTTGTAATAATGCATTCCTCCGATGCCGCATATGCAAAATGACTGGCACCGGCAAAATCCCTCAAGGTCGGAGGAGAACGGGTTTTATACAGCGTGGAAAAATGCGCCCATTGTGTGTGGGGCTGTTTATGTCGCGGCTTTTCATATACATTTGTATACATTTGGCTCGTTTTTATGAGAAAGTGTAAAAAGGTTATTATCCAGCGCCGGTGTTGGATCATTCTGCATCTCATTCGGTACGGCGAATTCTCTTTTCACTTTATATCATTTTATAATACGTCAACATTTTTTAAGCCAGTGCTAGGCTATTTTTTTAACTACTTTAGCCCCCGCACCATTATGCAGCTTAAAGACCTGGCCCCTTTTTGCGATTCGGCACTGCGTCGTTTTAACTGACAATTGCGCGATCGTGCGACGTGATTCCCAAACAAAATTGGCATCCTTTTTTCCCCACAAATGGAGCTTTCTTTTAGTGCCTTACAGTGCAATCCAGTACCACTACAGTGCTCATCAGTGCCACTACACTGCGCATCAGTGTCCTACAGTGCACTGCAGTGTTCACCCATGCCCTACGGTGCCATTACAGTGCCCTGCATTGCCACTACAGTGCTCATCAGTGCCCTACGGTGCAATTACAGTGCTCATCAGTGCCCTACGGTGCCATTACAGTGCTCATCAGTGCCCTACGGTACCACTACAGTGCTCATCAGTGCCCTACGGTACCACTTTAGTGCTCCTCAGTGCCCAATGTGCCATTACAGTGCTCATCAGTGCCCTAAGGTGCACTACAGTGCTCATCAGTGCCCTACGGTACCACTACAGTGCTCATCAGTGCCAAAGGTGCCATTACAGTGCTCATCAGTGCCCTACGGTGCCACTTTAGTGCTCATCAGTGCCCAAGGTGCCATTACAGTGCTCATAAGTGCCCTACAGTGCTCATCAGTGCCCAAGGTGCCATTGCAGTGCTCATCAGTGCCCTACGGTACCACTACAGTGCTCATTAGTGCCCTAGGTGCCATTACAGTGCTCATCAGTGCCCAAGGTGCCATTACAGTGCTTATCAGTGCCCTACAGTACCACTACAGTGCTCATCAGTGCCCTACGGTACCACTACAGTGCTCATCAGTGCCCTACGGTACCACTACAGTGCTCATCAGTGCCCTACGGTACCACTACAGTGCTCATCAGTGCCCTACGGTACCACTACAGTGCTCATCAGTGCCCTACGGTACCACTACAGTGCTCATCAGTGCCCTACGGTACCACTACAGTGCTCATCAGTGCCCTACGGTACCACTACAGTGCTCATCAGTGCCCTACGGTACCACTACAGTGCTCATCAGTGCCCTACGGTGCCACTTTAGTGCTCATCAGTGCCCAATGTGCCATTACAGTGCTCATCAGTGCCCAATGTGCCATTACAGTGCTCATCCGTGCCCAATGTGCCATTACAGTGCTCATCAGTGCCCAAGGGGCCATTACAGTGCTCATCAGTGCCCTACGGTGCACTACAGTGCTTATCAGTGCCCTAAGGTGCCATTACAGTGCTCATTAGTGCCCGACAGTGCCATTACAGTGCTCATCAGTGCCCATCAGTGAATGCTTATCAGTGCTACAATGATCATAAGTGTCACTACAGTGCCCTATTAATGCTCATCAGTGTCACTACAGTGCCCAATTGTGCACATTAGTGCCCATCGGTGAGTTCTCATCAGTACCACCCTATCAGTTGATCCTCGTCAGTGCCGTAAAAATGTGTTAAAAAAATGCAATTCCATTATCTTTTCATATTTTCCAAAAACATGACATGTTAAAGACTCACAATGCCTCATAGAATATACGTTGTGGTGTTTGCTTTCCAAAATGGGGTCCCTTTGTGGCCATTTCCATTGTCCTTTTTGAAAGTGCTGTATTTTTTTTTTTTTTTTAACCTCCAGACCACAAGGCACAGTATATAGGGATGGAAAAATAAATAATACTTGTTCTCTTGTTTTGCAGCTAAGAAAGCGGTGGAGGAAGAGGAGGAGAAGAAGCCAATGCTAGCCAAGAAAAAAGTGAAGGAGCTGAGAGTTCTCGACGGCAAAGCAGCCCAAAACCTCTGTGAGTTGTGCGCTACATTCCTACTACCTTACCAGGCCTCTGTAATATCACAGGGCAGAGAACAATGCTGTACAATAGGCAACCAACCAATCCTAGTCTAAACCAGGGCTTTTCTCCTCACATACTAGGTGCAGGAACTTCCCCCTACCCGCCTCTGAGCATGTCCCTTGGTTCCGCCCCCTACCCACCTCTGAGCATGTCCCTTGGTTCCGCCCCCCTACCCTCCTCTAAGCATGTTCCTTTGGTTCCGCCCCCTTCTCTCTGATCATGTCCCTTGGTTCTGCCCCCTACCCTCCTCTGAGCATGTCCCTTGGTTCCGCCCCCTTCTCTCTGAGCATGTCCCTAGGTTCCGCCCCCCTACTTTCCTCTGAGCATGTCCCTTGGTTCTGTCCCCTTCCCTCTGAGCATGTCCCTTGGTTCTGCCTCCTACCGTCCTCTGAGCATGTCCATGGTTCCGCTCCCTACCTTCCTCTGAGCATGTCTCTTGGTTTCGTTCCCCTACCTTCCTGGGTCACATTGATCTCCATGCCGGCACAGTGAAAGAGAATTGCGTAAACACAAAGCTGGTATGAGGGAGATCCCACCTTCCTGCCACCACACCGAGCGATAATGCTAATGCACATGGGGTGATTAGGGAGTGCCCAGGCACATCCGGCACACCCTGTGCGCATGCCTATGCTGCTGAGTCAGAGCTGCACCTGGGATGTATTTAGCTGGTTTTATCCTAAAGTTCAATTGCGCTTAATATTAATATCTGATTGTCCAACCTCCTTTGGATCTACCAGCAAATGAGTAGTGTTGGATGTAAATGGAATGAATTGAGTTAAGTAGGTCTTCTCACTCTGTAGTTGTTGGTTAGATTTTTATTATTTTAAAGTGCACCAAGTCAGATTGGCGGGTAATAGATGTGCTCTGAGGATGAGTGGCTCCGACGCAGAACATGGCTTAGGAAGAAAATAAAATATTATGTGCAGGCGCCTTGTGAAAGCTGCATTTAGCCCTGCGTATTGGCTTAATAACATTACATTGATCAATCTGACAGCTAATATATTGTTCTTTTGCCATTACTCGCAGTCATTTCCGTCTTTGCAGTTGCATCTTTATCCGTGCCGACTTTTTCTATTTCTGATCTACGTTGTCTTCTACCTTTCAGCCATCTTCCTCGGATCGTTTCGGATGCCTTATGACGAAATCAAGAACATCATTTTAGAAGTAGATGAAGAAAAATTGTCAGAGTCGTTAATCCAGGTAATGATTAATAATAAAACAATGTACTACTAATAATAATAATTTATTATTATTATTACTATGAGTAGTAGTCGTAGTAGTAATATTAATAATAAATTAATAAAATAATTCCTAATGTTTCCTGGAAAAAAAATCATGATATAAATTATAATGATTATTATCATGATTATATTTTATTATACATCACCGCGATTAACATGATATAAAATATTAGCACAGGGGGTGGCTTCTGGAGCTATAGCCCTGAATCTGGTGCCCATATCCCCGAATCTCTTACCAGGTGCAGCGCTGCTGTACTCCGGCGGCAGTCCCGGTTCCTCCACGCCACTGACTGACATTCCAGCGGTGGTTGGTTGCTAGGACCGCCCAGCAACCAACCATGTGACTCCGCCCCGCCCCCCCCCCCCCCCGGCATTCAGCAGAAAGCTGAACTTTCTTGGCTTGCAGTCCGGTCCTGGGCTGGCAGCTTCCACACTTCCCGGCTCACTGTCTCCTCAGTGGTTGGTTGCTATCAACCACCCAACCAACCACAGTTTGTCTAATTCCGCTCCCACCCAGTGTGGAACCTTCTCATTTAGACCTGGCTGCTTCCAGTGCCCCGCCTCCCCCTTCACACGTTGTCAATTTAAAGAAGGTTAGAAACTTTAGGAGGGTTATATATTTAATAGAGAAGCAGCTCTGGGGACCCTGATGTAAGGGGGGGGGCTCTGGGGACCCGCCCAAGCAGGGCCGATTGAAGGAATTTGGGGGCCCCAAGCATAGAAAAAAAAATTGTGACATTTTCAACTTAAGAAGCGAGGGGGGGGGGGGCTTACTGAATTTTATTAAGTTAAGGCCTGGGGGGGGGAAATTACTGCCGAAAACATTACTTCATTGTTCAGATGTCTTACAATCCCTAGCCTAGCCTGCATACACGTGTATGGGCAGCACTCCTCTCCCCATCAGACCGCTATACTGCCGCACAAGACACTCTCTACCTCTATTCTCTGCAGAGCCTCACAAGACTGAATTCCACATGCCGGCATATGTTGGCGGACTGCAGGAGGAAGCAGCAGTGCGGCAAGGGCCCACCCTGCTGGGGCCCCTGGCCAGCTCGGGGCCCCAAGCAGTTGTTTGGTTTGCCTGTCGTGTTCCCGACGGGCCTGCGCCCAAGCATATGACTTTCTTTACTTTGCTGCTATGGGCTCTAGCCCCAGATCTTTTGTAGACTTAGCAATGCCCCTGTTAGCACATTTATGTTTATATGATATATTATTAAAATAATTCTTAATGTTTCCTGGTTATATATTTTATAGTGAACCTGTGTCCAGGCTATGGGCAATGCTGGGCTGGTAGGACCCTTGAGCACTCAATAAGTCTACCAGCCCAACAATATCCACAGCTTAGCAACATTTGGGCTGGACGGATGTTGCCTCTCCCATTGATTAGGCATTCAAACATGCAAATGAGGGAAATACGGCAATTCACGAACGTACATGCGCCCGACGCATGCTGCGCGAGGTGCCCGTAAGTTGTACGTCCGGCGTAAAGTTATTTACCATAGATGAGGTGCAACACTCGCCGGCGTATTCTGCGTTGGTCATGTCTGGCTGGGCGTACGTTAAGTTCACGGTGTACGTGGTGATCCGGCGTAGCTTAGGCAGTTGTGCCAGCGTGGTTGTGAGCAGGCGCATAAGGGTGCTGTGCATGCGTCCATGTCACTGCAACGTCATGGCTCATGCACAGTTCATGATACGCCGGGCGTAAAACACTGCACCATGCTCAGACCATCATTTGCATGGGGTCACGCCCACTTCCACCTACGCCTGCCTGCGCCTTCGAAAACCTACGCCACGTTGGCGCAGCATTGGGAGCACTGGCTTGCTGAATGCTATGCTTGCCTCTTAACGCTATGGTGGCGTGGCGTACAGCGTTTGCACTACGGCGGTGTAATGTGCGCCCATCACTCTGTGAATCTGGGCCATGGTTTTCATGTGGGTTAAATACACAATATTACCAAAAGTATTGGGACGCCGGCCTTTTCACGCAGATGAACTTTAATGGCATCCCAGTCTTAGTCCGTAGGGTTCAATATTGAGTTGGCCCCGCCTTTTGCAGCAATAAAAGCTTCAACTCTTCTGGGAAGGCTGTCCACAAGGTTTAGGAGTGTCTATGGGAATGTTTCCAGAAGTGCATTTGTGAGGTCAGGCACTGATAACAACGACCGGAGCCTCGCAGATCAACATCTATAAATCGGCTTATAAATAAATCAATAGAAATAAAAAATAAATAAAACTCAATAATCCCAAAGGTCCATTCATCTTAGAGGACGTTACTCTACCATGACCCAGTCAAAAAAAGGTGACCCAGTTGTCAGTCAATAGACCACTCAACAGATATTACATTTTCATGAGTAATGTGAAGAGCGTCCGATACAAATGATCAACTAGTTTCAAGCTGATTTTAAAGTTTATTGAACAAAAGACAGACAACATGTTTCGGGGAAGGGCCGCCCTTTCTTCAGATTTAATTTTTTGGTGTGTGATTACCTTCAAAGCCATTTTATTGAATCTTGTGTGGATTTAATCTCACATTATATGGCTATAATATACTCAATAGATTTTTCAAATAAAAAATCTAATAAAAAATAAATAAATAGATATAAAAAAGAAATTAAACATAATAATCCTAAAGTTACTTCTCTTTTGAGGACGTTACTCTACAATGAAGGCACGGTAAAAGGTGACCCAGTTGTGGTCAATCAGTGGCAGTCAATGGACCACTCAGCAGATATTTAATTTTCATGAGTAATGTGAAGAGCCTCCGATACAAATGATCAACTAGTTTTAAGCTGATTTTAAAGTTTATTGAATAAAAGACAGACAACATGTTTCGGGAAAGGGCCGCTCTTTCTTCAGACTTAATTGTATGTTGTGTGATTACATCCAAAGGCATTTTATTGAATCTAGTCTGGATTTAATCTCACACTGTTCGGCTGTAATTTACTCAATAAACTTTTCAAATAAAAAATAAAATAAAAAATAAATAGAAATAAAAAAATAAATAAAACTTAATAATCCTAAAGTTACCTCCCCTTTGAGGATGTTACTCTACAATGAAGGCATGGTAAAAGGTGACCCAGTTGTGGTTAATTAATGGCAGTCAATGGACCACTTAACAGATATTACATTTTTATGAGTAAGGTGAAGACCCTCCAATACAAATTATGAACTAGTTTCAATTTGATTTTAACATTTATTGCATAAAAGACAGACAACATGTTTTGGGGAAGGGCCACCCTTTCTTCAGTCTTAATTGTATGTTGTGTGATTACATTCAAAGCCATTTTATTAAATCTTGTCTGGATTTAATCTCACACTATATGGCTTTAATATACTCAATAAACTTTTCAAATAAAAAATCGAATCAAAAATAAATAAATAGAAAAAAAATTAAAATAAAACGTAATAATCCTAAAGTTACCTCCCCTTTGAGGACGTTACTCTACAATGAAGGCACGGTAAAAGGTCACCCAGTTGTGGTCAATCAGTGGCAGTCAATAGACCACTCAACAGATATTTAATTTTCATGAGTAATGTGAAGAGCCTCCGATACAAATGATCAACTAGTTTCAAGTTGATTTTAACGTTTATTGCATAAAAGACAGACAAGATGTTTTGGGGAAGGGCCGCCCTTTCTTCAGACTTATTTGTATGGTGTGTGATTACATCCGAAGCCATTTTATTGTATCTGGTCTGGATTTAATCTCACACTGTACGGCTGTAATTTACTCAATAAACTTTTCAAATAAAAAATCTAATCAAAAATAAATAGAAAAAATAAATAAAAATAAAACTTAATAATCCTAAAGTAACCTCCCCTTTGAGGATGTTATTCTACAATGAAGGCACGGTAAAAGGTGACCTAGTTGTGGTCAATCAATGACAGTCAATGGACCACTTAACAGATAATTAATTTTCATGAGTGATGTGACGAGCCTAACTAGTTTTAAGCTGATTTTAAAGTTTACTGAATAAAAGACAGACAACATGTTTCGGGGAAGGGCCGCTCTTTCTTCAGACCTAATTGTGTGATTACATCCGAAGCCATTTAATTGAATCTGGTCTGGATTTAATCTCACACTATACGGCTGTAATTTACTCAATAAACTTTTTCAAATAAAAAATCAAATTAAAAATAAATAAGTAGAAATAATTTTTTTTTTAATAATCCTTAAAGGTACATTTTTTTTCCTAATTAGTCTCACACTATACGGCTTTAATTTACTCAATAAACTTTTCAAATCAAATAAAAAAAAGAAATAGAAAGAAAAATAATAAAAAAATAAAAACTTGCTTCACCAATTGTACAATTTTACTCTGGAAAATATCCCGATGGACGTAGTTTTTCTTTCCTCCGGAGAATGCCACAGCCCCTAAGTTTTTCCAAAAGTTCCGTCTCCTCTGGGCAGACACTTGAGGCTTCAGTCCAGTTTTCTTTTCTGTTGCCAAGCTTGGCCATTTTTTTCCAGTTCAGAATGAAAAGGAATCAGATAGATGAAGGTAATTAAATTGTCAAACTGACAGCAATGGACTATATTTTAGTGATAACTTGTTTCATCTTAGATGGGAAAAAAAAAAAAAAGAAAATCAATTACTTTGTCTTGTGCGCAGCGTGTGGAATTCACAAAGTGCTTTATGTAGCTGCACTATCTGTATCTTATTACTCTCTGCCCTGCTTTATGCCCAGTAATTGGCTGTTTTCAATAACTGATGTGCGTTTCCATTACTTGGACAGATTTGAGGACCGTAATGGACATAAGTGCGCTGTTTTTCCGCTGATAAATAAGCTGCGGGCCGCGCAGGGGGTACGGCCGTTGCTGTTAGTCTTTTAACATTAAAGGGAATCGGATCCCCGTCTATTTTCCATTTTTTTTTTCCTTTGTCATTTTAAACAGTTTCTTGTTTCATGACTTTTCCTTGTGATTGCTGATTTTTTTTTTTCACGAATGTGTTTGCCCTTTGTGCGTTCTTCTCATGTGTGGAAAGCAGGACGCAATAAACAATAGAAGTAGAAAGTATATTGCTTGTATTTTAACCACTTAAAGGGGTAGTTCCCCCAAAAACCTTTTTTTTAACATTGATTGAGGCTCGTTTTGTCAAGGGGAATCGGGTGTTTTTTTTTTAGAAATGAAGCCGTACTTACCGTTTTAGAGATGCATCGTCTCCGACGCTTCCGGTATGGTCTCCGGGTCTAGGCGTTCCTATTTGATTGACAGGCTTCCGAGGTCGGATACATCGCGTCACGATTTTTCGAAAGTAGCCGAACGACGGTGCGCAGGCGCAGTATAGAGCCGCACCGTCGCTCGGCTTCTTTCGGCTACTCGTGACGCGATGTATGCGACCGTCGGAAGCCTGTCAATCAAATAGGCACGCCCAGACCAGACGATCATACCCGGAAGCGACGGAGACGATGCATCTGTAAAACGGTAAGTACTGCTTCGTTTCTAATAAAAAAACACCCGATTCCCCTTGACATAACGAGCCTCAATCAATGTTAAAAAAAGGTTTTTGGGGGAATTACCCCTTTAAAACCCGGACCTTTAGGCAGGTAAAGGACCTGGCCAGTTTTTGCGATTCGGCACTGCGTCGCTTTAACTGACAATTGCGCGGTTGTGCGACGTAGCTCCGAAACAAAATTGGCGTCCTTTTTTTCCCACAAATAGAGCTTTCTTTTGGTGGTATTTGATCACCTCTGTGGTTTTTATTTTTTGCGCTATAAACAAAAATAAAGTGACAAATTTAAAAAAAAAAAACAATATTTTTTACTTTTTGCTTTAACCACTTAAGACCCAGACCGATATGCTGCCAAATGACCCAAGGGGATTTGGCACTGCGTTGCTTTAACAGACAATTGCGCGGTCGTGCGACGTGGCTCCCAAACAAAATTGGCGTCCTTTTCTTCCCACACATAGAGCTTTCTTTTGGTGGTATTTAATCGCCTCTGCGATTTTTATTTTTTGCGCTATATACAAAAATAGAGCGACATTTTTGAAAAAAAATCAATATTTTTTACTTTTTGTTATAGGAAAAATCAATAAACTCAATTTTAGTCAAACATTTAGGCCAAAATTTATTTAGCCACATGTCTTTAGTAAAAAAAAAATTAGCTACCTAGCGGGAACAGCGACACTAATACAGCGATCAGAAAAATGATCGCTTAGTGATGCTGGCGATAGGGAGTGAAAGGGTTAACTAGGGCGGTGATCAAGGGGTTAAAACTTTATTAGGGGGGGTACGGGGGCTACCCTGGACCAAACACTATCTGACTGTCACACTGCCTGTCACACTGACACTAAATACAGTAATCATACATGTATGATTACTGCATTCAGTGACACTGTGACAGGAGGGAGGGGGGTGGCGATCGGGGGGGGGGGTTAAATGTGCCTATGTGTCTGTGTGTCAGTGTAGTGTTAGTGCAGACTTACTTGTGTTGTGATCTCTCCTCAGCGGTGGTTGAAAAAACCGCAGAGGGAGAGATCACATCGCTTCCTCCTTCCTGTGTTTACACAGGAGGAGGAAGTGACAGGGCGGGGGGGGGGCGCGCGCATTGGCTGGGAGCGATCCGGAGGGGGCGGACAAAAACGAATAGCCGCCCCCTCTTGTCGGATCGCTCCTACAGCCGCGCGGACTGCCGCATGTACGGGGGAGGGGGTCCGATCGGACCCCCGATCCCCCCCAAGGCACCAACGTATATATACGTTGATGTGGCTGTCGGTGCCATTCTGCCGACGTAAATGTACATGCGGCGGTCTGCAAGTGGTTAATAAATATCCCCCAAAAAGATATAATTTTTTTTTTTTCCTCAGTTTAGGCCGATACGTATTCTACCTATTTTTGGAAAAAAAAAATCGCAATAAACGTTTATCGACTGGCTTGCGCAAAATTTACAAAATAGGGAATAGTTTTATTGCATTTTTATAATTTTTTTTTTTTTACTACTAATGCCGGTGATCAGCGATTTTTTTCGTGACTGCGACATTATGGCGGACACTCCGGACAATTTTGACACAGTTTTGGGACCATTGTCATTTTCACAGCAAAACATGCATTAAAATGCATTGTTACTGTGAAAATGACAATTGCAGTTTGGGAGTTAACCAATAGGGGGTGCTGAAGGGGTTAAGTGTGACCTCATCTGTGTTTCTAACTGTAGGGGGGTGTGGCTGTAGGTGTGACGTCATTGATTGTGGTTCCCTATATAAGCGAACACACGATCAATGACGGCGCCACAGTGAAGAACGGGGAAGGTGTGTTTACGCACAGCTTTCTTCGTTCTTCAGCTCCGGGGACCGATCGCGGGAATCCAGCGGCGATCGGGTTCGCGGGTGCCGCGGCCACGGTCACGGAGCTTCGGACCCACGGCTGGGCAATTAAAGAGGACCTCCCTGTACGTGCCTGTGCCCAGCCGTGCCATTCTGCCGACGTATATGTGCAGGAGTCGGTCCTTAAGTGGTTAAGGACCAAGCCTATTTTTGACATTTGTTGTTTACAAGTTAAAATCAGGTTTTTGTTTTGCTAGAAAATTACTTAGAACCCCCAAACATAATATATATCTTTTTTTAGCCACCCTAGAAAAAAAATATGGCGGTCATTGCAGTATTTTATGTCGCACAGTATTTGCACAGCGGTCTTACAAGCGCAATGTTTTTTTTTTTCTTTAATACACTTCTTTTAACCACTTCCCGCCCAGTCAATAGCATATTGACGTCCGGGAAGTGGTTGTGTTATCTTTACTGGACGTCTAGCGGCGATCGGTGGTGCGGTGTATCAGTCTGACACACCGCAACAACGATCTTGGTAAAGAGCCTTCGGGCACTGATTACCGCCATTACTTGTATAAATCAAAATAAATAACAATTCCACTATATTTACCAAACCAATCAATATACACCTATTGGGATTTTTCTTTTTTTTACCCAAAGACATGTAGCAGAAGAATACATTTTGGCCAAAATGTATGGAGAAAATAGATTTTATATATATATATATATATATATATATATATATATATATATATATATATATATAATATTGTAAGGGGTTAGCTCGGTAGCGGGGGTGTGTGACCCCCTGGGTGGGTTCACTACACACTAAACTATACAGAGAGGCAGCCAAAGGCGGTTGAAAACAAGGATTATAGTTTATTCTTCCATATTGCTGGAAACAAGCGCAGGCATCCAAACAGCATAAACAAAACAAAACATAAAATAAACCCTTGCCACTTGGGCGTCTACCTTCACCACACAGGAACCTACCTATAGAGTCTGGCACAGCCTACTGCTGGGCAGACAATGCTGGTCATACAACAGAGAAACAATAGTCTTTTTGATTTTTATCACACAGAAAAATCAACAACCACCTCACCTCTTCAGAAGTCTTTCTCACTGCTCTTCTTTACTCAAAAAGCCTCAGGATGCAGCAATCAGTAGTCATCCTCTGGATAACTTATAGAGGCCTTAATTGACTCATTCTGAACAGCTGAAGTTTTCCAACGCCCTAAACCTTTCTAAACCTTTCTGGCTACTTCTGCAGCCGACACCTGATAGTAATGTTATTTTATTTTATATTTATATTGGTGAATTGTCTAAACAAGGCAGAAATGTATCTCCCGTCTGTGACAACACCCACAGATTTACCTGACTTCCTCTCACAATATATATATACTGTAAATACAGTATATATATATATATATATATATATATATATATATATATATATGTATATAAACCTTGGTTTGCGAGTATAATTTGTTCCAGAAACATGCTTGTAATCCAAAGCACTTGCATATCAAAGCATTTTTTTTACAGGGTATAAAAAAAAAGAGAGGCACCTCTGATGCCATTTTTTAATTGGCTGTGAAAACCGGTCGTGTGTGGGCTTTAACGACAGGGAAAAAACGTGCATGCTCAGAAGCAAGTTATGAGATGGGAAATTAGCATAATCAGCCCAAAGGGTGGAGCTATTCTAATGGAACTTCCCCCTTTATAGTGCCGTTGTACATTACAACGCTTTGATCAAGCATTTTTTATCACGATCGTGTGTATGCAAGGCAGGCTTGAGAGGAATCACGTCGAGAAAAACTTATTTTTTTTCAATGTACTGAAAAACGGCCGTGTGTACACGGCATTAGTGTAGCAATAAGTTCCGAAATGTTGTACCTTCAATAAATGTAACCATATTGCTACACTTAGGCCGCGTACACACGATCGGTCAAAACCGATGAAAACGGACTGATGGTCCGTTTTCATCGGTCCAAACCGATCGTGTGTGGACCCCATTAGTCAGTTATCCTTCGGTCAAAAAAAAAGAGAACTTGCTTTAAAATTTGACCGATGGACGCCTGACCGATGGGTCAAAACCGATCGTTAGTAGGCAAAAGCATCGGTTAAAAGGCTGCGCATGCTCAGAATCAAGTCGACGCATGCTTGGAAGCATTGAACTTTGTTTTTTTTCAGCACGTCGTTGTGTTAAAACACGTAAAAGTCACCGCGTTCTAACACGTTTTTTTTTTAACCGATGGTGTGTAGGCACATCAGACCATCAGTCAGCTTCATCGGACCATTCTCATCTGATGGACTGACCGTGTGTACGCGGCCTTAGAGGCTCCTCTCTTTTTTTTATATGCTCCGTTGTGACATGATGCTACTCTTATATCAAGACATCGCTTGTACATCAAGGCAAAATGTATTAAACCATTTTGTTTGTCTTGCAAAACGCTCTCAAACCAAGGTTTTACTGTAATATATAAAATAATTATATATCATTTATATCATTTTTTTCACACAAAAAGAGCTTTCTTTTGGTGGTATTTGATCACTACTATTTTTTTTTCTTTTTTTTTTTTTAAGATCTAAAAAATATGGCCCGGATTCACAGAGAGTGTGCGCACATTTACGCCGGCGCAGCGCACACACATACGCTATGCCGGCGCAGCGCGGAGAGGCATGCACTGTATTCAGCAAGCTATTGCTCACCATGATACGACAGTGTAGCGTATTTTCGAAAGCGCAGGCCGGCGTAAGTGGAAGTGGGCGTGACCCCATGCAAATGATAGTCTGAGCATGGGGCAGTGTTTTACGCCCGGCGTATTATGAACTGCGCATGCGACGTGATGTAGACACATGAAACAGCACCCTTATGCGCATGCTCACACCTACGCCGGCAAAACTGCCTAAGCTACCCTGGATAACCACGTACGCCATGAACGTAACGTACGCCCAATATGCCGGCCTGTGTTCTCTGGGGCAGACCTTTGCATGTCTATTGCTGGGTTGCGCCTCATCTATGGGGAATAACTTTACGCCGGATGTACAACTTACGCAAACATCGCATAGCATGCGTCGGGCGCACGTACGTTCGTGAATCGCCGTATTTCCCTCATTTGCACATTTGAATGCCTAATCAATGGGAGAAGCAACATGCGTCCAGCCCATATGTGCGCCCACGCTACGCCGGCGTAAGCAAGATACGTCGGGGTAGGATGGCCTGTTTTTAGACGTATGTTGGTTTTGTGGGTCTGGCGCACACATACGCCAGGCGCACATTTGCACTACATCGGCGTAAAGTGATTTACGTCGGCGTACGTCAGGGGTGTCCAAACTTTTTTTCAAAGAGGGCCAGATTTGATTGAACATACGTGAGGGCCGACCATTTTGCCCGACAATCTTTGAACCATTAAAATGCAGTCTAAGTGTGTTTGTTTGAGCAACTAATACACTGCCCAACAAGGATTCTCTTGCCTTTGTGGCTGCGTGTGGTGAAGAGATGAGCTTGGGTGTGTTATTTGGTAATACCCTATTTATTGGCATATAACATGCACATTTTAAATAACTGTGAAGCAAAATAAGTGTCAGTGCCCATCAATGCAGCCTAATCAGTGCCCATCTGCAGCCTCACTATTGACATCGGTGCAGCCTCACCATTGACATCGGTGCAGCCTGATTGATGCCCATCTGCAGCCTCGGAGAGTGATAGGCAGGACGAGCGCAGACAGATAATATATAGGAGAATCTCCTGTTTATGTGGCGGCCTCTGTAATACAAAGTCCCGCCTCCTATGATAGACAAAACAGTCATCCAATGGCAGCCCAGGAGACAGGACTTCCAATTACAGATGCTGCTAAGTAAACAGGAGATTCTCCTGAATGTAATCTGATGGCACTCGTCCCGCCCCCTCCCTGTCCCCTCCGAGGCAGCACTGATAAATACAGTATATATATTTTGTGGCCCTGGGGGGCCACATAAGATATGTATATCCAAATTACCAAGGGGCCACATTAAACTGTAATATATATATATATATATATATATCTTAAAAATTGTGGTGATCAAATACCACCAAAAGAAAGCTCTTTTTGTGTGAAAAAATGTTTATAAATTGTATTTGGGGGGGGGGGGTACAACATTGTATGACCGTTCAATCACTAGTTAATGGCCTGATTATTAAGCGGGTAGAATCTTCTGGAGCTGAAGTGGATAATATTTTTTCCATTTTAGTTTGTAGAATGTAAAAAAAAAAAAACACTTTTAGAGAACTGTAGAACAAAGCAAACAAACATTTATATTTATTTATGATTCATGTACATTCAAATAGGCTGGCCGCATTTTATTAAGTAAAAAAGAAAAAAAAAAAGAAACAGAAATAACTGTGATGATGTGAAAAACATAAAAAAAAAATGCTCAGAAGTTACGAAACACTTTTCAGTCATTTTGTAGCATTTTCTTTTTTCTTCTTTTTAAAGTTGTATTTTTTTATTTTTTTTATTCAGCCGCATTTTAAGTATTTTGCTTCTTTTATCAAATGGAAAAAGCCAGCATGCATCCCTCACCCAAGCGCTGTGATTAAATTCTTAATCTTAACACTTAATCACACTTTTAAGAGCAGTTGAGAAGCTGTAAAAAAATAAAATAAGAAAGAATTACTTTGAAGAGCAGAAATTTCATGTCTCAAGATTTGATATAAAAATATGAAATAGGAACAAGGAAAAAATGTCTGAGAACGCTCAAGTTGACACCTCCGTGTAGGTGAGATTGTTCACCGGCGGTAGCCAGACAATGGAGGCAAAGTTTAAAAGAACAAAAAAGTTTAACGGAGAGTGACATTTTTTTATATTGCTTTGAAGGACTATTCTGGTGTCTAAAGTTTTATTGTTTTAAGGGAATTCAAAAGCACCACGGCTACTGCGCTTTATTGTGTAGGTGAAGAACAAAAACAATGCGGTCATTGTTGAATGTAAAATTCAGCTTAGGTGAACTCCCACAGACTGAACTGGTGAGTTAAAGACCTTTGTACAATTGTCCTTCAATCCAATGGTTCTCAGTTGTCCTTCAATCCAATGGTTCTCAATTGTCCTTCAATCCAAGGGTTCTCAAATGTCCTCAATTGTCCTTCAATCCAATGGTTCTCAGTTGTCCTTCAATCCAGGGGTTCTCAGTTGTCCTTCAATCCAAGGGTTCTCAGTTGTCCTTCAATCCAAGGGTTCTCAGTTGTTCTTCAATCTAATGGTTCTCAGTTGTTCTTCAATCTAATGGTTCTCAATTGTCCTTCGATCCTATGGTTCTCAGGTGTCCTTAAATCCAATGGTTCTCAAATGTCCTTTAATCCAAGGGTTCTTAATTGTTCTTCAATCCAATGGTTCTCAATTGTCCTTCGTTCCAAGGGTTCTCAATTGTCCTTCATTCCAAGGGTTCTCAATTGTCCTTCAATTCTATGGTTCCCAATTGTCCTTCATTCCAAGGGTTCTCAGTTGTCCTTCAATCCAATGGTTCTCAATTGTCCTTCAATCCTATGGTTTTCAGGTGTCCTTTAATCCAATGGTTCTCAAATGTCCTTTAATCCAAGGGTTCTCAATTGTTCTTCAATCCAATGGTTCTCAATTGTCCTTCAATCCTATGGTTCTCGGGTGTCCTTCAATCCAATGGTTCTCAATTGTCCTTCATTCCAAGGGTTCTCAATTGTCCTTCAATCCTAGGCATTCAGTTCTCCAAGCAGAAGCAGAATCATCTATGGAAGGTAAACCCTTTTTGGTTTGAGTTATTCCCAGCTCCTGATCCCATTTCTGGGGAGATTGTGGAATTCTTGTCCATCAACTGGGGTACTGCCGATCTCATTGTGGTTTGGGATGCCCTGAAAAGGTTGGAAGCCCAAGCTCTGTATCAACTGGTCTCTCTTATTGCAGTAGAAAATAAGAGGTTCTTTATACAACAAAACTATGGGCAGTAATAGCAAGGGCACAACAGGGCACGGTGCATATCGACACCATTCAAACTCCACTTGGGGACACAGTTGATGAGCAGGATAGTATTGCCTCAGTATTAACTGACTTTTTCAGGGATGTATGCACTCCTAAAGTGAATCCCACTAAGGAGGCAATCTCCCACTTTCTGGACCAATGTGCTATGCCTATGGCCACGGCTCAGGACGTGCAGATGCTGACTGCTCCACTCAAATTAGAGGAACTCTCATTGGCTGTGCCACAAATGGCGAATAGTAAGGCCTCTGGCACAGATGGGTTGCCAATCAAAAAATTGTCCTGTAATCCAAGGGTTCCCAATTGCCCTTCAATCCAAGGGTTCTCAATTGTCCTTCAATCCTAGGGTTCTCAGTTGTCCTTCAATTCAATGGTTCTCAGTTGTCCTTCAATTCAATAGTTCTCAGTTGTCCTTCAATCCAATAGTTCTCAGGTGTCCTTCAATCCAAGGGTTCTCAGGTGTCCTTCAATCCAAGGGTTCTCAGGTGTCCTTCAATCTAAGGGTTCTCAGGTGTCCTTCAATCCAATGGTTCTCAGTTGTGCTTCAATCCAATGGTTCTCAGTTGTGCTTCAATCCAATGGTTCTCAGGTGTCCTTCAATCCAATGGTTCTCAGTTGTCCTTCAATCCAATGGTTCTCAGTAGAGTTGTCCCGATACCAGTATCGGTATCGGGACCGATACCGAGTAATTGCGGAAGTACTTGTACTCTCGCAAATACCCCCGATGCCTAAATAGAATACCCCCCCCCCCCCCCGCCGCCGCATTGAACAAGCCGCATTGAAACCCGCAGCTGCATGGGTTAAACAGCGTGCGGGAACATAACAGCTTCCATTTGAATAGCTGTAGTGTTCCCGCTGCGTATAGACACTCCCCCTTGCTCGGGATTGGATGGGTGATCGTGATCTGTCCAATCCCGAGCAAGGGGGAGTGTCTATACGCGCGGGCAAAACAGCTATTCAAATGAATGCTGTGATGTTCTCCGTGCAGCGGCGGCGGCTTTCGGCGGCAAAGGTATGGGGGAAATGGCTGGAGGGACATGGCTGGAGGGACATGGCTGGAGGGACATGGCTGCATATGTGGGGGACATGGCTGGAGGGACATGGCTGCATATGTGGGGGACATGGCTGGAGGGATATGGCTGCGGGGACATGGCTGCATATGTGGGGGACATGGCATGGGGTGACATGGCTGCATTTGGGGACACATTTAATTAAAAAATATCGGTATTTGGTATCAGCAACTACTTGAAAAAAAGTATTGGTTCTTGTACTCGGTCCTAAAAAAGTGGTATCGGGACAACCCTACTTCTCAGTTGTCTTTCAATCCAAGAGTTCTCAATTTCGGCAAGACCAGGGCACTGTAAATCCTTTCAAAAAGATTCCATGCTCCAACAATAAAAATCCATACATATAAAGTATCAGAATGAAGAATATGTCTTTAAAATGTATTAATAGCCCCCCAGTCGTAGGTGTCAGTTGGATAGTTGCCCCCAATTTGAAGAATACCCCCCTAAATCATTAGTAGTTATGTCACTACCATTAAGATATTCGCTCCCAAATCACTGTCAGGGGGAATAGTGCTCACCATGGAAGAATACCCCCCTAAATCATTAGTAGTTGTGTAACCACCATGTAGATATTCACTCCCAAATCATTGATGTCAGGGGAATAGTGGCCACCATGGAAGCTCAAGAAATCATTGGTGTCAGTGGGAAAGTGGCCACCCAGAAAAGAATAGTCCCCCCGAATGATGTCAGCAGAAAAGTGGCCCCCAGGGAAGAATAGCCCCCCAAATCATTGGTGTCAGTAGGATAATGGCAATCAGGGAAGAGTACACCACAAATCATTGGTGTTGGTGGGATAGTAATCACTAGGGAAGAGTATTCACCGCTCCTAAGACCCCTTTCACACTGGGTCGCTTTGTAGGCGCTATAACGCCAAAAATATCGTCTGCTAAGCGACCTGAAACAGCCGCTGCTGTCTCACCAGTGTGAAAGTCCCGAGGGGCTTAAATGATGACTGATCGTCTGTTCATACTTTGTATGAACAGCGATCTGACATTTCCCCAATTAAGTCCCCTCCCCTTTAGTTAGAACACGCTAAGGGAACACATTAAACCCCTTGATCGCCCCCTAGTGTTAACCCCTTCCCTGCCAGTGTCATTTACACAGTAATCCATGCATTTTTATAGCACTAATCGCTGTAAAATTATCAATAGTCCCAAAAATTTGTCAAAAGTGTCCGATATGTCCGCCATAATGTCGCAGTCACGAAAAAAAAATCGCTGATTGCCGCCATTCGTAGTAAAAAAAAAAAATATTAATAAAAATGCCATGAAACTACCCCCTATTTTGAAAACGCTATAAATTTTGCACAAACCAATCAATAAACGCTTATTGCGATTTTCTTTTACCAAAAATATGTAGAAGAATACGTATCGGCCTAAACTGAGGAAAAAAAAATGTTTTATATATTTTTTGGGGGATATTTATTACAGCAAAAAGTTAAAAAAAAAAGAATTTTTTCAAAACTGTCGCTCTGTTTTTGTTAATAGCGCAAAAAATGAAAACCGCAGAGGTGATCAAATACCACCAAAAGAAAGCTCTATTTGTGGGGGAAAAAAAGGACGCCAATTTTGTTTGGGAGCCACGTCGCACGACCGCACAATTGTCAGTTAAAGCGACGCAGTGCCGAATCGCAAAAAAGGGGCAAGGTCCTTAACCTTCATATTGGTCCGGGGCTTAAGTGGTTAAAGCGTCGCCTATGATGATTTTTAAGTACCGAAGTTTGGGCGCCGTTCCATGAGTGTGCGCAGTTTTAAAGCGCGACAAGTTTGGTATCTATTTACTCGGCGTACCATCACCTTTCACATTCTACAAATTAACTTTACTGTTTTGTTATTTTTTAATTCATAAAAAAGGCGTTTGAAAAATGATTGCGCAAATACCGTGCAATGACCGCCACTTTATTCCCTAGGGTGTCTTCTAATATATATATAAAGTTTGGGGGGTTCTGAGTAATTTTTTAGTAAAAAAAAAAATGAGATTGTTACATGAAGGAGAGAAGTGGCAGAATAGGCGCGGTATGGAAGCGGTTAATTCCGTGCATTACCTTTTGGCTGATGCCGATCGCAGGCTCAGCGTGGCTCCTCTGCCTGTCATTCCGTCAGTCACCAGAGGGAGTCGCTTTTGTCCGTTGCATATTTAATTGTGTTGCCGGCTCAGACTGAACACATCCACGTGAGTCATTAATACAATGAATCTTTAATGGGAAGCCGGGAGGACACCAGTTTATTTTCTTCCTCTCCTATCACAGTGAGAGCAACTTTTTTATTTTTATTTTTTGCATTAAGAAGTCTAAAATCCTAATAAATTGCGTCGGCATGGAAGGAGGGAGACAGTAAATTGTTTGGTATTTAAAGATTAACATGGTTTTGTTGTGGTTTTGTCTGGCAATCAATAAAATCAATGTCTGTGCTGTTTGTGGAATAAAAGTGAAATCTCTGATTAAATGTCAGTGGGGCGCGTCAAGGCAGCTTACAGAGGGCGGGTGATGATGTTACATCAGGATTTGTTGGGGGGGGGGGTCGGAGGGAGAAAGCTATTGCTGCATTGTTAAAAGTTGCAGCACAGTGGCTTAGTGGTTGGCTTTTCTGCCTTGCAGCACCGGGGTTCTCAGTTAAAATCCCATCCGGCAAGCAGAGCTACCAAAGGTCAGAGAGTGATATTATAGAGAAAACAGTGGTCAGAGTGTGAGGAAGCGGGGTTGTCAGAGAGTGAACAAGGTTGGTCAACAGGGGTCACAGGATGAGTAGGCAGGGTGATCAGAGGTTACAGAGAGTAGGTATGGTGACAAGGTCAGAGAGAGAGTATACAGAGAAAATGGTGGTCAGAAAGTGAGCAAGTGTGGTGACCAGAGGCCACAGAAAGAGTAGGGAGGGTGGCCAGAGGTCAGAGTGAGTAGGTATTACTGATGACAAGGTCAGAAAGTCAGTATACAGAGAACATTATGGTCAGAAAGGGATCTAGTGTGGATGCCAGGGGTCACAGAAGGAGTAGGCAGGGTGACCAGAGGCCGGAGAGCGTAGGTATGGTGACAAGGTCAGAGAGAGTGAGTATACAGAGAAATGGTAGTCAGAAAGTGAGCAAGCAGGGTGGCAAAGTCAGAGAGTGAGCAGGCATAGTTGTCATTTAGAGAGTGATCAAAGGTGGTAAACGGGTCACAGAATGAGTAGGCGAGGTTACCAGAGGTCAGAGTGAGTAGGTATGGTGATAAGGTCATGGAGTGAATATACAGAGAAATGGTAGTCAGAAAGTGATTTAGTGTGGTGGTCTGAGATCATAGAAAGAGTAGGCAGAGAGACCAGAGGTCAGAGTGTGAGTAGGTATGGTGACAAGGTCAGAGAGTGATATTATAGAGAAAACAGTGGTCAGAGTGTAAGGAAGCAGGGTTGTCAGAGAGTGAACAAGGTTGGTCAACAGGGGTCACAGGATGAGTAGGCAGGGTGATCAGAGGTTAGAGAGAGTAGGTATGGTGACCAGGTCAGAGAGTGAGTATACAGAGAAAATGGTGGTCAGAAAGTGAGCAAGTGTGATGGCCAGAGAAAGAGTAGGGAGGGTGGCCAGAGGTCAGAGTGAGTAGGTATCACTGGTGACAAGGTCAGAGAGTGAGTATACAGAGAACATTATGGTCAGAAAGGGATCTAGTGTGAATGCCAGGGGTCATAGAAGGAGTAGGCAGGGTGACCAAAGGTCAGAGTGAGTAGGTATGGTAAAAAGGTCAGAGAGTGAGTATACAGAGAAATGGTAGTCAGAAAGGGAGCAAGCGGGGTGACAAGGTCAGAGAGTGAGCAGGCATAGTTGTCAGAGAGTAAGCAAGAATTGGGAACTGTTTGTCAGAGAGTGATCAAAGGTGGTAAACAGGGGTCACAGCAGGGGCGGACTGACCATTGTGGCACTCGGGCACTGCCCGAGGGCCCCATGCCTCTAGGGGGCCCTATCAGGGTTGCCAGGCTCAGTAAAACCAGGGACAGTTTGTAAAAATCTGTGTTTTTTTTACATCTGTCCCTGATATGTCCAAAACTGACATGCTTTTGATGTGAAAATCCCGAGATTTTAGCTGCCCTGCCTCTGTACTGCCTGCTGGCTTGGTGGCCATCTGTAAGCCCGGGGGCCCCATAATCTTCTATTGCCCGGGTGCCCTATGAGTTGTCAGTCTGCCCCTGGGTCACAGCATGACTAGGCAGGGTAACCAGAGGTCAGATGAGTAGCTGTGGTGACGAGGTCAGAGAGTGAGTATACAGAGAAAATGGTGGTCAGAAAGTGATCTAGTGTGGTGGCCAGAGGTCATAGAAGGTGTAGGCAGGGTGATCAGAGGTCAGAGAGGGTAGGAATGGTTACAAGGTCAGAGAGTGAGTATACAGATATACAATTGTGGTTAGAAAGTGATCTAGTGTGGTGGTGTCACCATACCTACTCATACTCTGACCCCTGGTCTCTCTGCCTACTATTTTGTTGACCTCAGACCACCACATTAATCACTTTCTGACAACCATTTCCTCTGTACACTCACTCTTTGACCTTGTCAGAAGGAGTAGGCATGGTGACTAGGTCAAAGAGTGATAATATAAGAAAACAGTGGTCAGAGAGTAAGGAAGCAGAGTTGTCAGGTAGTGAGCAAAGGTGGTGAACAGGGCTCACAGAAGGACTAGGCAGGGTCACCAAAGGTCAGAGTAAGTAGGTATGGTGACAAGGTCAAAGAGTGAGTATACAGAGAACATGGCGGTTAGAAAGTGATCTAGTGTGGGTGCCAGGGGTCATAGAAGGAGTAGGCAGGGTGACCAGAGGTCAGAGTGAGTAGGTATGGTGACAAGGTCTTAGGAGCTGCCAGTGTACACGAATAAATTCCTGCATAAAAAAATAATGAGAATAGAAAAAAAAAATACGAAAAATAAAAATAAAAAGCTTCTCTTTTGATGGCGTTTTTCAACCTTCCGTTGAATCAATATCATCTTAATATTCACAAAAAATAAAGTCTAATTTTCCCGTAGTAGACGGCCGCTACTCATCTCTGTTCCTCTCATCAGACTGTGAAGTATTTAAGCAGAATGGGCCCGCAGAAAGCCTATTATTTAGGAAATCCATCCCTCCCCCGCTCTCCGATCTTCCATTAAAGTATCATTTTCTGACCTTGTTAATGTTATACAATATGCACAAAAACATCTTCCCCATAAAAAAGAACACAAAACATCATCTCATTTAGCCGGAGCCGGGCAGATGGTAAATTTGGAGTTCTGATTTGAATAGGAGAATTTTGCAGGTAGAAGCATGTGTTACCGACAGCAGAACGGCCTCTAATCGCACCCGGGACGGGTAATTACCAAACTACGGTTGCTTCGTCATAAAAGAAACGCAACAAAATGTGAGCGAGGAGGAATACTGGGAGATTCGAGGATGAGGTGGTGGGGTTTGTGGGGGTGCAGGGCCGTCATGATAGCATCATGGGCCCCTGGGCAAAGTAATGCTCTGGGGCCCCTACAATAGAGACAGTGCAAGTAAACAGATATCAAGTAGGTAGGATATCCCCCCCCCAGCACTCTGACCCCTCTACACCCCAGATATCCTCCCAGCACTCTGATCCATCTTCACCCTAAATATCCCCCCAGCACTATGGCCCCTCTGCACCCCAGATATCCCCCCAGGACTCTGACCCCTCTACATCCCTGATATCCTTCCAGCACTCTGACCCCTCTACACCCCAGTTAACCCTGAAGCACTCTGACACCTCTACACCCCAGATATCCCCCCAGCACTCAGATCCCTCTACATCCCATATACCCCCCAGGACTCTGACCCCTCTACATCCCAGAAATCCCCCCAGCACTCTGACCCATATTCACCCTAAATATCCCCCCAGCACTATGTCCCCTCTACACCCTGATATTCCCCCCCAGCACTCTGACCTCTCTACACCTCAGATATCTCCCCAGCACTCTGACCCCTCTACATCCCAGATATCCCCCCAGCACTCTGACCCCTTTACATCCCAGATATCTCCTCAGCATTGTTTTTCCCCATACACCCTTGATATCCCCCAGCAACAATATTCCATCCATGTAGCACCCACTTTTCCAGTGGAGATACAATGCATGTAAACTTTTGGCTCTGTCCCCACCTCCAGCACTGGACTCGCCTATACCAATTAAGCAGGCCGAAGGAAGGGCGGAAGAGGGAGCATCCCTCCGGGCATTCTAAGCCATTTAGTGCAAACAGTGCTGGAAAGCTGCGCTCACCATGACACCATCCATGATGCTACTGTATTTCCGCAGGTGGGCACTCAGTGCTGCCGACTCAGCAGCTCCCACTCCAGCTCCTACCTCGCAGCTTTCGAGTCCTGAGCATTCAAGCTGCATGGGGTCAGAGCATCACTGCCCCTCCCTGCTAGCTGTAAAATAATAGATATTGTTCTGCACAGTGCACCGCTGCCAGCCTGCCTCCACTGTGTATACTTTACTCTCCATCATGGGGCCCCCAATTTCGGGGCAGCATGGGCTCAAGGTCCAGCTACTTTGGGGAAAGTGCAGGGGCCCCCCATGCAGCTGGGCAGTGCCCATATGTTCCCTCTCATTAAGACAGCTGTGGTGGGGTGTAGAGACAAGGCAGTCACTTTGAATTCCATTGAATCCCACCGCAATAGATGGGTTTTGGACTAATTTACATTCCAACGCCTGGCCTTGTCTTGGTGGGGTTGTAGGCTGGTGGTACTGTACTTCCTCCATGCTCCCCTCTTTGTTGAGCGCCAAGTAAGGGTCACATAGGAGGCCTATCCCGGGTTGGATTCTTCTATGCTACACTCGGCACCTTGGATAGGGTCACTGCCTTATGCATGAGGTACCTTTTTACCAATGCCCTGGGACAAGGTGGAGGTCGCTTTCAGGGATAGCTCAACCTTAAGGTAGACCTCTGACTGAAAGACACCATGTACACTTGAAGAGATGGCTGAACTGTAGTTGACTCTCTTGATGTAGATGTACATCACTACTGTCGCTTGTTTAGAGTTAGAAGGGAGACGCTGAGCCGATGCCCACTCCACCTGTCCAGTGTATCTCCACTTTGTCTTTCCCATTAATGACTTTACGGGGGGCACTGTGGACAGCGGGAGTAGATAATTCCTCAAGGTTGATGATGGTCAGTGGAGTAAAATATTATATAGCACCCCTGTGGTTAGGTGGATGAGGAATAGTTCCCAATCATTGGTGTTAGTAGGAAGAATTGTGACCCCATCATTGATGTCAGTTAGAGGAAAAGTGCCCCATTGTTGGTGTCAGTGTGAGGAAAATTACCCCACTGTTGGTTTCAATGGAAGGGTTAGTGCCGCATTATTGGTGTAAGTGGAAGAAATAGGTCCCCATCTTTGGTGCAAGAGGAAGAATTTATGCTCCATCTTTGATGTCAGTGGGAGGAATTAGACCCCGTTGTTGACGTTAGAAGAATAGTGTCCCAAGGGCCAGAAAAAGACAAACAAATGGCATCTACTGCTCTAGTTAAACAGAATGCTGATTGTGTTTATTGCAGTTACCTTACCATGTTGGTTTGCATTTAAATCTACTTTATCTTTGAGTACATGACTATGGTGCTCTCCCTCTGAGTAACTTTATGCTGCTTTAACCACTAGAATTATTGTGGAGACCTCGACCATTCTCCCCAACGAGCACCACCTGCCATGTGCATTTTCCTATTGCTTACTTTGATGCCAGGATATCAATTATTTCCTCGGTTTCTATCCTCTACCTCCTCCTCCTCTTTTTCCACCTAACCTTTTCCACCCATCATGGTCCTTCTCAAAATGGTTGAAGGAAACTTCTGTTTTGATCACCATGTTCTTCATGTAACCAATAGATTGAGCCTGCAGGCTTTCTTTTTGTTTTATGATTCCCCTTATACTATCCGCTGTGTAATTCCTCTTGAGCACAATAAAACTTTTAAATATGTTAAAAAAAATAAATAAAGAAGCCAGCAATTTACAACCAAAGGGGCTTAAGCTGACTCGTGGGATGAAAATTGGAGGCTACTTAACGTTGGTGTCCCCGGGGTCAGTTTAAAAGGAAAAGCTGTTTTACCGTAGAGTCTTTTTTAAATTGAAGCCATTCTTTCGACTACGCATTTAAGCCCCCACCCCCTCCCCTACCCCAAAAAAATAAATAAAAAATCGCCTCTCGAGGATAAGATTGCCCATGTAGAAGAACAGAGCCTATCTCAAGTAATTCCACATAAATATATGTTCCGGATTGCTATTCTACTTGTGTTTTCCCAGTAGCAGCACAATAGCAGGGCGAGAGGTGAGAAGCACAACACAAGGATTACCGGCCGCTGCTTATAACCGGCTTAGAAGAAGAAGAAAAAAAAAGAAAAAGAAGAAAAAAAAAGAAAATGCCTATGAAAGAATAAACAACACCTAGAAATTATATTGGGGGAAAACACAACAGGACCAGATCAGATTCTCCTCCGGCCTACCGATGAACTATGGGAAAGAAGCGGCTATGTAATCCGAACCCCCTCGTTATATTGATCACAACAGAAAATTACGATGTTTGTTCAGTCTCCGACACATGAGAAAGAGCCTTCATTATCATAATCCAGTTCATTCCCTGTACAGGTGGATCTTAAGTTACACACAAAGAATTCATTACATTATTTTTTTTTTCTTTTTTGCATTATGGCTCGAAGACTTTTGTCTTTTTTACTTTCATCTGAAAGCTTTTATTGTGTTTCTTTTTTTTTCAAAGCCCGTATAGTCTCTGTTCTGTTTGCATTAGAATAATTGAGATTTCTTTTTTTCCTTTCGATGGTGGAACAGTGTACAGATGAATAATAAAACATAATGAAGGGAGGGGATATATATATATATATATATATATATATATATATATATTTGTTTTCATGGGTATAGAAACAATTTTTGGTTCCATTATGTATTCCAATATAAATCTCTCTTGTTTCTACCTCTTTTTATTAATCTACCCTCTTTTCCTTTTGTTAAATCACAATTTCATTGTGTTTAAAAAAAAAAAAAAACAACAACCAAAAACTAAAACCACTAGCCTTGGCCACTAGCCGGGTTTTGAATTATGTGTTCGGGTTTCAGACCACCTGAAACCCGGATACACTATTAAGACTGAACTGTGGCTCCCCAAGTAACCGATTACATATAGGTGTGCGCAGGAGTTTTTCCAGGTACCCTAATTGCCCCATGCAGTGCAGATCCCCCTGGCTGCCAGGGACCCTTCCTCCCGGGGGCTCTGTAACTGATGTGACGGTGATCAGGGACACTGTGACTGCTGTGGTGGTGATCAGAGACACTAACTGGTGTGGCTGTGATCAGGGACACTGTAACTGGTGTGGCTGTGATCAAAGACCCTGCGACTGGTGTGGCTGTGATCAGGGACACTATGACTGATGTGGTTGTGATCAGGGACCCTGTAACTAGTGTGGCTGTGATCAGGGACTCTGTAACTGGTGAGGCTGTGATGAGAGACACTATAACTGGTGTGACTGTGATAAGGGATACTGTGACTGATGTGGTGGGGATCAGCAACTCTCTAATTGGTATGGCAGTGATTAGGGACACTGTAACTGGTATTTCAGTTATCAGGGACACAGTAACTGGTATGTCAGTTATCAGGGACACTGTGACTGGTGTGGCTGTGATCAGGGACACTATGACTGGTGTGGCTGTGATCAGGGACACTGTAACTGGTGTGGCTGTGATCAGGGACACTGTAACTGGTGTGGCTGTGATCAGGGACACTATGACTGGTGAGGCTGTGATCAGGGACACTGTAACTGGTGTGGCTGTGATCAGGGACACTGTAACTGGTGTGGCTGTGATCAGGGACACTGTAACTGGTGTGGCTGTGATCAGGGACTCTGTAACTGGTGTGGCTCTGATCAGGGACTCTATAACTGGAGTGGTTGTGATCAGGGACACAATGAATGGTGTGGCTATGATCAGGGACACTGTAACTGGTGTGGCTGTGATCAGGGACACTATGACTGGTGAGGCTGTGATCAGGAACACTATGATTGGTGTGGCTGTGATCAGGGACACTATGATTGGTGTGGCTGTGATCAGGGACACTATGATTGGTGTGGCTGTGATCAGGGACACTATGATTGGTGTGGCTGTGATCAGGGACACTATGATTGGTGTGGCTGTGATCAGAGACACTATGATTGGTGAGGCTGTGATCAGGGACACTATGACTGGTGAGGCTGTGATCAGGGACACTATGACTGATGAGGCTGTGATCAGGGGCTCTGTGACTGGTGAGGCTGTGATCAGGGACTCTGTGACTGGTGAGGCTGTGATCAGGGGCTCTGTGACTGGTGAGGCTGTGATCAGGGACACTATGACTGGTGAGGCTGTGATCAGGGACACTATGACTGATGAGGCTGTGATCAGGGGCTCTGTGACTGGTGAGGCTGTGATCAGGGACTCTGTGACTGGTGAGGCTGTGATCAGGACACTATGACTGGTGAGGCTGTGTCAGGACACTATGACTGTGAGGCTGTGATCAGGGGCTCTGTGACTGGTGAGGCTGTGATCAGGGACACTATGACTGATGAGGCTGTGATCAGGGGCTCTGTGACTGGTGAGGCTGTGATCAGGGACTCTGTGACTGGTGAGGCTGTGATCAGGGGCTCTGTGACTGGTGAGGCTGTGATCAGGGACTCTGTGACTGGTGTGAACACAGCCAAGAACTGCGAAGCCTTTTCTTTTATAAGGTGGTAAGGCTCCTCTATCAATACATGGCTCAGTTTCTACAGATTTGCTTGTGATTAACTTGCCTGACGGCCTTCCTGAAGGCAGGATCTGTTCTTTTACAGAAGGTGCGATGTGGCGGCGGTAAATAAGTGTTGTGACAGCGCAATCTCACGGTATCTTCTTAAGGAGACGGAGGAGCGGTGGAACATTAGGCTGTCATAGCGGCTTATTTTGCTGCTATTGTTTTGTCTTGTAACATCTTATTAGGAGGCATGAATGCGGTGTAATCGCTGCGTATAATGTGCGCGGTAAACGCAGCTCCCCGCAGTCTGCCCGTCTAATTGTTTCCTTTTTTTTTATCCTCTAGCTTCCACCCATGCAATATATTTAGTGCTCGGTGTTGGCGCTGATCTCCTGCTTGTGTGCTGTAGACTTGTTGTGCTGTTTATGTCGGGTGTCTGTCAATGGAGGGACTCCGTGACTCCCGGCACAAGGAAATCTCCGCTGTAGACGAGTTGGAGGAAAGTCTATCTAAACCCGAAAAACAAAAATTTAATTTCTTGCAGCTGACCCCTCATTAGATGCGGTGGCTACATTAGTTTTCTTTACGGCAGGTTCACACCAGATGCTTTCCACCACTTGCCGACCAGGCCTGTTCTGGCACTTTAAGTTTAAATCAGTATTTTTTTTTGCTAGCAGGACAGTGTACAGGGGTCAGTAAGGCAGAGGAGAGGAGGAAGCAGGGCAGTGTACAGGGGTCAGTAGGGCAGAGGAGAGGAGTGAGCAGGGCAGTGTATAGGGGTCAATAGGGCAGAGGAGAGGAGGGAGCAGGGTAGTGTACAGGGGTCAGTAGGGCAGAGGAGAGGAGGGAGCAGGGCAGTGTACAGGGGTCAGTAGGGCAGAGGAGAGGAGGGAGCAGGGCAGTGTACAGGGGTCAGTAGGGCAGAGGAGAGGAGGGAGCAGGGCAGTGTACATGGGTCAGTAGGGCAGAGGAAAGGAGGGAGCAGGGCAGTGTACAGAGGTCAGGGAAGGGGAGAGGAGGAAGCAGGGCAGTATACAGGGGTCAGTAGGGTAGAGGAGGGGTCAGTAGGGCAGAGGAGGGAGCAGGGCAGTGTACAGGGTCAGTAGGGCAGAGGAGGGAGCAGGGCAGTGTACAGGGGTCAGTAGGGCAGAGGAAAGGAGGGAGCAGGGCAGTGTACAGAGGTCAGGGAAGGGGAGAGGAGGAAGCAGGGCAGTATACAGGGATCAGTAGGGTAGAGGAGGGGTCAGTAGGGCAGAGGAGGGAGCAGGGCAGTGTACAGGGTCAGTAGGGCAGAGGAGGGAGCAGGGCAGTGTACAGGGGTCGGTAGGGTAGAGGAGAGGAGGGAGCAGGGTAGAGGAGAGGAGGGAGCAGGGCAGTGTACAGGGGTCAGTAGTGTGGAGGAGAGGAGGAAGCAGGGCAGTGTACAGGGGTCAGTAGGGCAGAGAAGAGGAGGGAGCAGGGCAGTGTACAGGGGTCAGTAGGGCAGAGGAGATCTGAGGGTGGGGGGGGGGGCTAGGGGGGGCACAAAATCACCCCAACACCCCCCTAGATCCAGCCAGATGTACGGAGTATGCATGTTTCTGTTATTTAACTTGGTTAGTTCCGGGTGATCTGGTTTCTTTCCCCAATTCTTTTTTTTATTTTAAATATAATTTGTTTATTAGAAGTAGTTTTTTTTATTTTTTATTTTGGGGTTTTTCCTTTGCCCAATTCATTATATAAATGATTATTCTTATTATTGATAATAATAATATTATTATTATGGTATTTTAAAAGATTGCCTTTTTAGTGCTAGGCATCCACCCAGATTCAAACTGCATATTCCTAGTACAGGCATACCCCACTTTTCAGTACACAATGGGACCAGAGCATGTATGTAAAACGAAAATGTACTTAAAGTGAAACAATACCTTTTTTCACTCCTAGGGTATAGTGGGGGATCAGGGGCTGTAGTGGGGGGTGTCGGGAGCTGTGGTTGAGGTCTCAGGGGCTGTAGAGGGGGTGTCGGGGGCAAACTGGGACAGGACGGGCTATGCTTTCGGAGCTTCAGCTCCTTCTACTGCGGCTGCAAAATGTCTGTACAGTACTTGTAAGGCACTTGTATGTAAAGTGAGGGTACTTAAAGCGGGGTGTGCCTGTATTTATGGTTGGTTAGTTACAGGTGATCTGGTTTCTTTACGCACTCCATGATTTAATATTTATATTTAATTTTAATATATACAGTATTTTTTTTTAAATAAGTAGCTATTTTTATATATTTATGAATTTTGTAGCTGAGCTGGTCCTTTGCCCAATTCATTATATAAATTATTATTATTATCATTATTAATAATAATATTAACCACTTCATTACTGGGCACTTAAACCCCCTTCCTGCCCAGACCAATTTTCAGCTTTCAGCGCTGACGCATTTTGAATGACAATTGCGCGATCATACAACACTGTACCCAAATTATATTTTTATCATTTTTTTCCCACAAATAGAGCTTTCTTTTGGTGGTATTTGATCATCTATGCGATTTTTATTTTTTGCACTATAAACAGAAAAAGACATTATTTTTTTTTTTTTTTTTAAACACAATGGCCCAGATTCAGAGAGAATTGGATTCTCGTAGCGTATCAGAAATACACTACACCGCCATTTTTTACCTGGCTCTACGTGGAATCCAGGTAGATTTTGTCCAGTAAACGACGGCGGCGTAGTGTATTTCTCCCGTCGCAATCCATCTAGACGAGTAGGGGGCGTGAAGGATTTAAAATAGGCGCGTTACGTCATTCGTTGTTTGAGTAGCGTCGTTTACGGACATTTCTATTCCCGAACGAGTTACGCAAAAAAAAAAAAAAAATTAAATTCGACGCGGGAACGACGGTCATACTTAACATGGGCTACGCACTGTTAGACCAGCAAAAAGCTGGTCTAACAGTACGTAAAAAAAAACAGACGTAAGCGATTGCGAAGACCGTTCGTATCTTCGTGGATCGCCGTAAAAACACATTTGCATATCCCGACGCATGAAAACGCATGAAAACGACGCAAACTCCTCCCAGCGGCCGCAAAAATATCGCAGCGTAGATCCGAAGGCTTACGAAGACGTAAACCTCTCGGATCGAAGCCCGAAGCCGCCGTATCATGGTTTGAGGATTCAAACTAGTGATACGGCGCGCGAAATTTGAAGTTACTCCTGTCTAACACCAGTTAGACAGACGTAATTGCTTTATGAATCTGGGCCAATATTTTTTTACTTTTTGTTATAATAATATCCCAATTTTTTATGAAAAAAAATATATTTTTTTCCTCAGTTTAGGCCGATATGTATTCTTCTACATATTTTTGTTAAAAAAAAAATCGCAATAAGCGTATATTAATTGGTTTGCGCAAAAGTTATAGCGCCTACAAAATAGGCGATAGATTTATGATTTATTTTAAATTTTTGACTAGTAATGTCGGCGATCTGTGATTTTTTTTTTTTTTTTTTTGTCAGGCCTGCAATATTGCAACGGACATATCGGACACTTTTGACACAATTTTGGGACCATTCCCATTTATACAGCGAGCAGTGCTATAAAAATGCAGTAATTACTGTATAAATGTGACTGGCAGGGAAGGGGTGCGCGGGTAATGCACATAAAAGGACGTCCAAAGACGTCCACTCGGCACTTGAGAGCCGAGATGTGGACGTCTTTCGTCTATAGCGCGGCTCTCAAGTGGTTAATAATAATATTATAGCAGTTATTATTAATAATAATAATAATACTATCCTTATTATACAGGATTTACACAGAGCTTTTACAATATAAGCAGTATGAAGTTTATCCTTCTAGCACTGGGTTTCTGCCAGATCTCTAGCTGCGCAAAGTCTGCATGTTACTGGTATTTATGTTCGTTAGTTCCATGTGATCTGGTTTCTTTCTGCTCTTGATTAAAATGTTATATATACCCTTGTTTCCCCGAAAATAAGACCTACCCCGATTTTCAGAAAAACCTGCAATATAAGCCCTACCCCGAAAATTAGACCTAGTTTAAAGTGCTGGTGAAATACTAGTGTTATACTACGGTGTTATATAGTATAGACTGTGTGTGTTTATATGATCTATTTGTGCCACATACCTTCGGTATAGCGCTGCAGTGCTCGAAAAGGGAAAGAGAGCTCCAGGGGGTTACAGATGCACCCAGCACTTGAAGAAGGTATGTGGCACAATTGAATTGCAGACATACACATTTTGCAATATGTGGTGCTGTGAATTTGAGGAATTTACAAGCTTTTTTACACAGTTCCACAGTGGATTTCTGACAGGCAGAAGGGAGAGAAGACAGCCCCCGGCATAAGACCTACCCCGAAAATACGCCCTAGTGTTTTTTTTTTGGTTGCCCAAATTAATATAATACCCGTGCTTATTTTCGGGGAAACACGGTATATTGTTTTTTTTTGTGTAATTTTATTAGAATAAGTTGTTGTATTTATGTTTTGTATTTTTATTTTGTGGCTTGTCCTTTGCACAATTCATTACATCAATTAATACATAATAATACCATAACAAATATTATTATTATTCAGGATTTATATTGCGCCAACACTTTGCGCACCGCTTTACAATATAAGTATTAAGCAGTTTATCTTTATAGCACTGTGTTCTTCAGCTGTACAGTGCCTGTATGTTCTTGGCACTGTGATTTATTCTTCAGCTGTACAGAGCTCACCACAATCACTTGTATGTTCTTTGTAACCCCCTGGCACACATTTATGTTGGTTGTTTTTCACGGGTCGTGGTGAGCTGATTTATTCCCCTAATTCATCATGTAAATTAAGAGTAAATCTATGTTTATTTTATATATAATTTTTCAGCAGAAGTAGTCATTATATTTATCTATTAAAGAATATGCTATCACTTATATAAAAAGAAAAGACATTTATAAATATATACTATAATGCCAAAAGTATTGGGACGCCTGCCTTTACATGCACATGAACTTTAATGGCATCCCAGTCTTAGTCCGGAGGGTTCAATATTGAGTTGGCCCCGCCCTTTACAGCTATAACACCTTCAACTCTGGGAAGGCCGTCCACAAGGTTTAGGAGTGTGTCTATGGGAATGTTTGACCATTCTGCCAGAAGCGCATTTGTGAGGTCGAGGAAGGCCTGGCCCCCCCAGTCTCCGCGCTAATTCATCACAAAGGTGTTCTATCGGGTTGAGGTCAGGACTCTGTGCAGGCCAGTCAAGTTCTTCCACCCCAAACTCGCTCATCCATGTCTTCATAGACCAGCAGTGCACAAAGCAAGGCCCATAAAGACGTGGATGAGAGAGTTTGGGGTGGAGGAACTTGACTGGCCTGCTCCTGGCCTCACTTGTATTTATGTTGGTTAAATTCAGGTGAACTGGGTCCACCCCCCCCCCCCCCCCATTGATGATGTGAATTAATAATTAATATGTTTGGTTTATAAATAATTGAAATAATTTTCTTATTAGAAACCATTTTATGCCATATATAGTATATTGTGTATCTTAGTTCTGTGGGCACGGCGCACAATTACGATGGCGCATATTTACACTTACGTGGCGTAACTCGAGATACGTAGGCGTAAGTGCTACGTGAATCCGGCCCATAGTGTATCTCGAGTTACGCCACGTAAGTGTAAATATGCGCCGTCGTAATTGTGCGCCGTGCCCACAGAACTAAGATACGCCTAAAAACTGACTTCATCCGACCGACGTAACTTGCTTACTTCGGCGTATAGTGGGCGCATATTTAGGCTGGACGCATGTGGCGCTCCCATTGATTTTGGATGAAAATATGCAAATGAGGGAGATACGGCGATTCACGAAGGTAGTTGTGCCCGGCGCATGTTTTAAGCGATTTGCGTAAGGTTTACGTCCGGCGTGAAGTTATTCCCCAGATTGGAGGTGCAACTCATGCAAAGGTATGGACCAGAGAACGGACACCGTCGAATTTTACGTCATTTACGTAGTACGTGAATAGGGCTGGGCGTAGGTTACGTTCACGTCGTAGGCAGTGATTCGACGTATCTTAGGCAGTTATTTCGATGTGACTGTGAGCATGCGCACTGAGATGCGTCCAAGGCACGACGCATGCGCAGTTCATTTTTAGTACTTGTTTGAAGCTCAGCCCATCATTTGCATGGGGTCACGCTTCATTTAAATGTATCACGCCCACTTCCAGCTTACGCTGCCTTACGCCGATGACTATACGCTACGCCGCCGCAACGTTGGGAGTATGTGAATCCGGCCCTATGTGTATATATGAAGTGCATTTATGGATAGATAGATAGATAGATATACAGATATTTATTATAGATAGATTGGTTATATCTATATAAATCAGTATCTATCTATATAAATCAGTATCTATCTATCTATCTATCTATCTATCTATCTATCTATCTATCTATCTATCTATCTATCTATCTATCTATCTATCTATCTATCTATCTATCTATCTATCTATCTAAATGCACTTCATATATACACATAGGGCGAGATCCACAAACATGTCCCGCTGGCTAGCCTATCTAAGTTACATCGGCGTATCCTTATCCACAAACACTTTCCGCTGTAACTTACGGCGGCGTAGTGTAATTGTTGCGGCGTAAGGCTGCGCAATTCAAATGACAAAGCTGTGGGCGTGATTTAATTTAAATCAGCTTGACCCCACGTAAATGACGTATTTTTTGAACGGCGCATGCGCCGTCCGTAGAGATATCCCAGTGCGCATGCGCAAAATCACGTTCGAAAATAGTCAATGAAAACAACGTGAACGTAACTTATGCAATTCCCTATTCGTGAACGGTTTACGCAAACGACGTGAACGGCGGAAAATTCAACGCTGGCCCGACGTACATACTTAACTTTACGTACGCCTCTATACAGCAGGGGTAACTTTACGCCGGACCTACGCTTACGCAAATGAGGTAAAAACAGTGCGCCGGCTGTTACGTTCGTGGATCGGCGTATCTAGCTCATTTGCATATTCGACATGGAAAATATACAGAAGCGCCCCTAGCGTCCAGCGTAAATAGGAAACTTTAAGACGACGGTGTAAGACGGCGTATCTGCGCAAAAAAACGGTGTATCATTGTTTTGTAGATACAAAACAATGATACGCCGGCACAGATTTAAAATTACGGCGGTGGATGGAGATACGCCGCCGTAATTGTTTGTGGATCTGGCCCATAGTATATACACAATATAGTATATATGGCATAAAATGGTTTCTAATAAGAAAATTATTTCAATTTTTTATTTATATATATATATTAGATGATGATTATTTTCTTATTCTATAATTAAAAAAATAATAATAATATTGGTATCATAATAGTAAAAAAGCTTGTCTTTGTAGCAAAAATGTGAGAGTGTTGTACTCACTTTTGTTAAATATTAAATCTCTCCCTCTCTCTCTCTCCCTCTCTCTCTCTTCTCTAGCCTCTCTCTCTCTCTCTCTCTCTCTCTCTCTCTCATATATATATATATATATATATATATATATGTAGATAAAATATATACAGTATACATAGATATTTTTTTTTTAGGTGATGATTATTTTCTTATTTTTTATTTTTTTTAAATTGTATTTTTATTTAACTTTTTCAAAAGAAACAAAAATATATAAAAAAAATAATTAAAAAAAATAAGATACAAACAGAAAATAGATGTCGAACAAGTAGTATATATACGAATGTTAAAACCATATACATAATGCTACAAAGTTTCTAAGAGAAAGATAATTCAACCGTATGACCAGGGAGGTTGGGGGAGAAAAAAAAGGGGGGTGGGGGGGATCCAGGGAGCAGGCGGTACAAACAAAAACAATATTTCACACAAAAGGAATTAATCGCACTCCGGATCCCGTGTCAGTGGGGTTATTTTCTTATTTTATAAATAAAAAAATAATAATATTGTTCTCATAATAGTAAAAAAGTTTGTCTTTGTAGCAAAAATGTAAAATTGAATACCTCTAAATGGGTGGGATTTTCTAGGCAACAAAAATTGGGGGTGACAACTGGGTCATAAAAAAATACTAATTTATTACAAAAACAATTATCACATACTAAATATTACACTTTACATAGTATCAAAAATACCAAAAAATATGTTTTTTTAAAAACCATGATTGTAGAGAAATGCTGTATGTTACCCCATGCCCCAGGACAAGGCTAAGGGCAGGGATGATTTTCCAACGCGTTTCAAATTTATTCTTCTTCAGGGAAAATTGTACAGCTATTTTCTATAATGACAGAACAAAACAAAATACAAGGTTACATGATCATACATATAAGTACAGGATGGGTGCATATATCGGTCATGCGGGGCAAAGGTGGAGAGGGAGAGATGGTGAGATGTTCATAATCTCAAAAATTTGAAAAAGGAGACAAAAAAGGGGAACCTTAATGTAAACTCACCATTCAACACATCAATCCTTCATACACCCCAGAGAGGACATGGATGTCCCAAATCCACCATAATGGCAAAGTTGAAAAAGGTACCCAAACAGTGCGTCCAAGAGGTCGCCTCCCACCTCCAGGGACCCCACACCACGGGGGGTGGATGGAAACAAATAGGTTCAACTCTCTGATCAGCGATAAAACTTAGAGGGTGGTCCCAACTGTAATTGTCAAGCAAAGAATACATGAGTGGTTGTTGTTTCAAAAAGAAGGGAAAAGGAAAAAACGGCCAAATATGGATAACCAGATAAAAAGGCCATGAGTAAACTCACCAATTTGTGGGGAGAGAGACTCCAATCGCTCAAAAACTTTGCTGGACCACAACTTCAAAGGAAAAAAAAAAAAATATTCATAGAGGTATACAGCCAAAAATTGAACAGGGCAGCCGCCATATATCCCTCCGCTCCTTCAGGAGATAGGAAGGGTGTGTGCTTGATCAGAAACCCCCCTGACATTCTTAAGTACTTACCTGGGTACAGGTGATAGGCTCCCTTACCTGATCTCCTCCCCATTGGTCGGAGAAAGAGCGGCAAAGTACTGCAAATAGATCTCTCATATTAATGGGTGATGCAGAGAACGCCATTGCGTCTCTATGTAAGCCGCGCACATTGCGTTCCCAGCACAGGGAGTGGCGCGCCCCGATGACATCACAACATCAGCGACATATTGTTTGTGCACGTCGCCAGTCAAACCAGACGTTGCTGGAATCTTACATGGTCAGGAGACCACGTCTGCCCGTGCGTCATCGACAGTGCGTCCGCGCGAGCATTGCATGTCGCGCTCCCAGCACAGGGAGCGGCGCGCCTCAACGACATCATCACATTAACACCACATCGTTCGCATCACAAAGAGAAACAAACGTTGCTGGCAACCCGCATAATTGGGAGGTCACACCTGCCTGTGCGTCATTGCTGGTGCGTCCGGCAGACTTACTGTCTGCAAGTAAGGTAAACTCTGCACCAAGCGTCCATTACTTTGAAAAATAAAGGCAAAGTGATGGCAACAACCAAAACTAAGTTAAAAGACAGGATCGTTTTTCAAACAACCGCATAAATATTAGGGTAGAGAGATCAATTACAATAGTTATTCGACAAGTTCTCCAATGGGAAGGGGCAAGAAAAGGGGAGGTTGGTATAGTATCTCTGAATACCCTGGACATGGGAATGATGGTTGATTCACCAATAAGGAAAAGGAATGATAGAAGATTTTATCTTCATCATTCAAAGAAAGGAGAATAAAAGTCACCACTGCCGGAGAAAAGAGCAAGCTCCCAGGGCAAGAATTGTCCGGGGAGCTAATTGAGCACAAAAGAGTGCTATTCTCCCCCGGCAGTGGGTGGGGGGGACCCTAGGAGGGGGGGGGACACAGCCTAGAAAACACAGAAAAAAGGGCACCCACCGAAAATTTGCCATAAGTGGAGTTGAACATAACATATCAACATAGAGAAAGTTTTGTAGCAAAAATGTGAGAGTGTTGTACTCACTTTTGTGAAATACTAAATCTCTCTCTCTCTCTCTCTCTCTCTCTCTATATATATATATATATAGGTAGATAAAATATATGTACATAGATAGATTTTTTTATAGGTGATGATTATTTTCTTATTTTATAAATAAAAAAATAATAATATTGTTCTCATAATAGTAAAAAAGTTTGTCTGCTGGCTTTCTCTCCTAACTTTGTGTATGTTGCTGGTGTTTATCTTGTGTAGTTCTGGGTGATTTGGTTTATTCCCACTACATAATGCAGCATATAAATTAATAATTATTTTTCTCATATCTTGAGTAGTTGCATTATTTACAATACTTCTTCTACTAAAAATGGTCCCATTCTGTCCAATCGCGGCTTGTGACCTCTCTGGGATTAAATTGCTCCCGGAATGGAAGGCCCTGCACAAGTAATTAGACAAAGGGAACAATTAGTAAGGTTGTAGTTACAGATTTATAGACATTTCCCTCCAATCGTACGTTGACCTTTTAGACTTCGCCCGTGCCCTCTCACTGCGGGAATTCTGGGAACAACACGTCTCTAATGCCTGTGGATGCAAAGGAAATCCATATCGGTGCTTTGTCTACCCCATGTATCTTCTGGAAGCCTCGGCTTGTTTTGGTGTACAAGTTGTAGGAAACATCACAAGGCGTATCGGTCTGCCCGGGGCGGCTGGAGCTTTGGGGCCGATTTTTTTTTTTCTTTTTCTTTTTTTTTTCAATATTCTAACATCAATAGCATCAAAGGAACAAGGAGGAGGGTTTAAAGCTTCTCTTGTCTTCAAGGTATCTGGTGGAATCACGCCGTTGCATTGGGAAGGGAAAGCAGATTATGTTGTTTGTGAGTGTTGGTTTGTCGACAAATGAAATATTCCCTTTTAATCTACCATCTGGATCAATAGAACTTGTCTCATCGCGCACCAGGCTGTGTCTGCTGATATTATTCGATTCCAATCAGCTCCATGCAAATATTTGGACACCCTCGGCCTGGTGTGCTATTTTGGATTTCTAGGTCTGGGGTCTCCAAACTTTTCAGAACGAGGGCCACGTTGTATATTTTACAAAATTAATCAGCTGTATATTTAAAAGAATACAATTTAAATATATATATATATATATATATATATATATATAACTAAAATAATATGATTCTGAACAACAGAGAAAGAACTTAAGTAAATCAAAGCAAAGAAATTCCCAAAAAAGAAAAAGCTTGAGCCAATTAAGTTCCCCTACAGAGTACCCCTTACATCATAGTACCCATGAAAGTCCACCCTTACATCAGTGCCCCTCCTTACAATAAGGTCTCCATCAACGTTCCCCTTACATCAGGGTCCCCATCAGAGCCCCTCCTTACAATAAGGCCACCATCAGAGTTTCCCTTACATCAGGGTCCCCATCAGTGCCCCGGTTTACAATAAGGTCCCCATCAGACTTCCCAATTACATCAGGGTCCTCGTCAGAGTCCCTCCTTACAATACGGTCTCTATCAGAGTTCCCCTTGCATTATGATCTCTATCAGTGCCCCTCCTTACAATAAGGCCCCACATCAGAGTTCCCCCTACATCAGGGTCCCCATCAGTGCCCCTCCTTACAAAAAGGTCCCCATCAGACTTCCCATTACATCAGGGTCCCCGACAGAGTCCCTCCTTACAATAAGGTCCCTATCGGAGTTCCCCTTGCATTATGATCTCTATTAGTGCCCCTCCTTACAATAAGGCCCCCATCAGAGTTCCCCTTACATCAGGGTCCCCATCAGTGCCCCTCCTTACAATAAGGTCCCCATCAGAGTTCCCCCTACATCAGGGTCCCCATAGGTGCCCCTCCTTACAATAAGGTCCCTATCAGAGTTCCCCTTGCATTATGATCTCTATCAGTGCCCCTCCTTTCAATAAGGCCCCCATCAGAGTTCCCCTTACATCAGGGTCCCCATCAGTGCCCCTCCTTACACTAAGGTCCCTTTCAGAGTTCCCCCTACATCAGGGTCCCCATCGGTGCCCCTCCTTACAAAAAGGTCCCCATCAGAGTTCCTCTTACATCAGGGTCCCCATCAGTGCCCCTTCTTACAATAAGGTCCCCATCAGACTTTCCCTTGCATAAGGGTCCCCAATCAGAGCCCCTCCTTACAATAAGGTCCCCATCAGAGTTCCCCTTACATAAGGGTCCCCATCAGAGCCCCTCCTTACAATAAGGTCCCCATCAGAGTTCCCCTTACATCAGGGTCCCCATCAGTGTCCCTTCTTACAGTCAAGCCCAATGGTAAGTCTGGCCCTGTACATACCGTATATATTTGAGTATAAGCCGAGTTTTTCAGCAAATTTTTTGTGCTGAAAATGCCCCCCTCGGCTTATACTCGAGTCACCTTTTTGTGCCTGGACTTTTGGGACTCAGTACCGGCCGGCCGTAGGTCCCCTGGCACACATGTAGCCCCACTCTTTCTCTACAAGTGTGCAAAGTTTGTTGTCCGGGGGACCTATGATGGGGAGCACCACTTTTTAAAAGTCGAGCACCCCTTTTATAGACTCCCATGTTAAATGGTAATTTCTCTGGTGACTTTGGGGACCCAGAACTGGCCGGTCGTAGGTCCCCTTGACTCAGAACTAAGCACACTTGTAGTCCTATTTCTCCTCTACAAGTGTGCAAAGCTTGTTGCCGGGGGGATCTACGGCCAGGGAACACCAATTTTTCAAATCTGGGCACCCCTTCCATAGACTCCCATGTTAAATGGTAATTTCTCTGGGTACTTTGGGGACCTGGTACTGGCCGGCCGTAGGTCCCCTGGACATACATGTAGCCCCACTCTTCCTTTACAAGTGTGCAAAGTTTGTTGTCTGGGGGACCTACGGCTGGGGAGCACCAATTTTTCAAAGCCGGACACCCCTTCCATAGACTCCCATGTTAAATGGTAATTTCTCTGGTGACTTTGGGGACCCGGTAGATATATATATATATATATATATATATATATAGAGAGAGAGAGATAGATTTATATATAGATACAAGATATATATATATATATATATATATATATATATATATATATATATACACAAGATGGGTAGATAGATATCCAGAGATAGATCGATATCGATCGAGAGATAGATATCGAGAGATAGATAGATATCGAGAGATAGATAGATATCGAGAGATAGATAGATATCGAGAGATAGATAGATATCGAGAGATAGATAGATATCGAGAGATAGATAGATATCGAGAGATAGATAGATATCGAGAGATAGATAGATATCGAGAGATAGATAGATATCGAGAGATAGATAGATATCGAGAGATAGATAGATATCGAGAGATAGATAGATATCGAGAGATAGATAGATATCGAGAGATAGATAGATATCGAGAGATAGATAGATATCGAGAGATAGATAGATAGATAAGATAGATAGATAGATAAGATAGATAAATAGATAGATAGATAGATAGAAATCGAGAGATAGATAGATAGATATCGAGAGATAGATAGATAGATATCGAGAGATAGATAGATAGATATCGATAGATAGATAGATAGATAGATAGAAATCGAGAGATGGATAGATAGATAGATATCGAGAGATAGATAGATATCGAGAGATAGATAGATAGATATCGAGAGATAGATAGATAAATAGATAGATATCGAGAGATAGATAGATATCGAGAGATAGATAGATAGATAGATAGATAGATAGATAGATATCGAGAGATAGATAGATAAATAGATAGATATCGAGAGATAGATAGATATCGAGAGATAGATATCGAGAGATAGATAGATATCGAGAGATAGATAGATATCGAGAGATAGATAGATATCGAGAGATAGATAGATATCGAGAGATAGATAGATATCGAGAGATAGATAGATATAGAGAAATAGATAGATAGATAGATATCGAGAGATAGATAGATAGATAGATGTCGAGAGATAGATAGATGTCGAGAGATAGATAGATAGATAGATATCGATAGATAGATAGATAGATATCGATAGATAGATAGATATCGAGAGATAGATGGATAGATAGATAGATAGATAGATATCGAGAGATAGATAGATAGATATCGAGAGATAGATAGATAGATATCGAGAGATAGATAGATAGATATCGAGAGATGGATAGATAGATATCGAGAGATGGATAGATAGATATCGAGAGATGGATAGATAGATATCGAGAGATGGATAGATAGATATCGAGAGATGGATAGATAGATATCGAGAGATGGATAGATAGATATCGAGAGATGGATAGATAGATATCGAGAGATGGATAGATAGATATCGAGAGATGGATAGATAGATAGATATCGAGAGATGGATAGATAGATAGATATCGAGAGATGGATAGATAGATAGATATCGAGAGATGGATAGATAGATAGATATCGAGAGATGCATAGATAGATAGATATCGAGAGATAGATGGATAGATAGATAGATAGATAGATATCGAGAGATAGATGGATAGATGGATAGATAGATAGATAGATAGATAGATAGATAGATAGATATCGAGAGATAGATGGATAGATAGATAGATAGATAGATAGATATCGAGAGATAGATGGATAGATGGATAGATAGATAGATAGATAGATAGATAGATAGATAGATAGATAGATAGATATCGAGAGATAGATAGATAGATAGATAGATAGATAGATAGATATCGAGAGATAGATGGATAGATAGATGGATAGATATCGAGAGATAGATAAGATAGATAACATAAATAGATATCGAGAGATGGATGGATAGATAAATAGATAGATATCGAGAGATAGATGGATAGATAGATAGATAGATAGATATCAAGAGATAGATGGATAGATATCGAGAGATAGATAAGATAGATAACATAGATAGATATCGAGAGATGGATGGATGGATAGATAGATAGATATAGATAGGTAGATAGATATCGAGAGATGGATAGATAGGCATGGACACAGTAAGACATGCAGATGGACACCCTAGGCTTATACTCGATACGTTTTCCCAGTTTTTTGTGGTAAAATTAGGTGCCTTGGCTTATATTCGGGTCGGCTTATACTCGAGTATGTACGGTAACTTTTGGCAAGATTTACCCATAAGCATTTATTTGTCCGTAGCTCTGTTATACATGTCTTCAAACTTTAAGTTTTAAGAAATGTAAAAAATAAAAAAACGTAAAAAAAAATAAACTTTTGATGACTTTGTTTCCTTTGAAAAAGTGTCGCTGTTACTAAACTTAATAGTTCCATTTCCTTCCTTTCTCTATCACCTGCCGCTGACCCCATCCAACCTCCTACCCAAGGAATTCTTGATCAGGTCATTGTTGGACTTCCTTGCCTCCAGCCTGCCCGTCCAATTCTTCATGATTAAATATCACATCTTACCTTTCGCTACAAGACCTTGCCTATGAATAAAAAGGAATTGATGGTAATTGCTGCTGTAAAATGTTTACTTTTTTATTTGTTTATTTCTTTCCTAAAATACAAAGAAGAAGTAACTGCTGTTCAGAAGGAGAAAATAAAACCTCACCTTGAGCCCTCATTAGTGTACAGACAGCGCGCTAAGTAACGGCGTGCACAGCATATAAACCGGAGACCATCGAGTTATTTGATTAGTTGATGCCACATTTATCTGCTTTTTTTTTCCTGTGCGCACGTTTCTCCCGGGACTGCCTTCTAATTTCCAAACTTATGAAGTTTGTTTGGGCGAGTTTTCAGACCTGAGGCTTTGTGAAATCGCTCATGTTCAATATTCACTGGCTTGAAAGAACAGATTTGCCTTTCGCAAAAAAAAAAAAAAAAAGTTTTTTTTTTTTCAGGTGGAGAATGCGGGCAAAGATCCTATTTTAATTTTTTTTAACCACTTAAGCCCCGGACCATTTGGGTGGTCAAAGACCGGGCCACTTTTTTGTGATTCGGCACTGCGTCACTTTAACCACTTAAAGGGGTTGTAAAGGTGAAAGTTTTTTCATAGGATGCATTAAGGTAAAACAAACATCTGACAACTCCGCCCCCCCCCCCCCCCCCCCCCCCCGAGCCCACGTTTTACTTACCTGACCGTTCGAAATTCCCGGGCGCGTCCATGTCATCCTGCTCGGTTCCCAGCCTGCCCGTTGATTGGCTAGGCTACAGTCGACGGCTATGGCTGCCGCTGTATCACGGGAGTGCGCTCGCAAAAGTTTTCCACCGTGCGAGCGCGCATGAAGGAAGAAAGCTTTTGCGAGGAGGAGCCGAGACAGCCGCCGAGGGACCCCAGAAGACAGCGTTCAGGGGCACTGTGTGCAAATTGAGCTGCACAGTGGAGGTAAGTATAACATGTTTGTTATTTAAAAAATAAAATAAAAAATTCCTTTACACTCTTTAACCTCTTAAGGACCGCCTACTGTACATTTACGTTGGCAGAATGGCACGGCTGGGCACATCAACGTATATATACAATGGTTCTAGTACCCAGGCGTGGGTCACGGGCGCTCGCCCGCGGCGTGCTCCCGTGACCCGGTCCAAAACGCCCGGAACCGCGGGATTCGCGGACCCGATCGCCGCTGGAGTGCGGCGATCGGTCCCCGGAGCTGAAGAACGGGGAGAGCCGTGTGTAAACGCGGCTTCCCCGTGCTTTACTGTGGCCGCAGCATCGATCACGTCATCCCTGTTATAGGGGGACGTGATCGATGATGTCACACCTACAGCCACACCCCCCTACAGTTGTAAACACACAGGGAACACACAAATCCTACAGCGCCCCCTTGTGGTATCTCTCAAACTGCAACTGTCATTTTCACAGTAAACAATGCAATTTAAATGCATTTTTTGCTGTGAAGATGACAATTGTCCCAAAAATGTGTCAAAATTGTCCGAAGTGTCCGCTATTAATGTCGCAGTCATGAAAAAAAATGCTAATCGCCCCTATTAGTAGTAATAACATTTTTTTTTTTATAAAAATGCAATAAAACTATCCCTTATTTTGTAAAGCTATACATTTTGCGAAAACCAACCGATAAACACTTATTGCGATTTTTTTACCAAAAATAGGTGGAAGAATACGTATCGGCCTAAACTGAGGAAAAAAAATTATATATTTTTTGGGGGAATTTATTATAGCAAAAAGTAAAAAATATTGATTTTTTTTCAAAATTGTTGTATTTTTGTTTATAGCGCAAAAAATAAAAACCGCAGAGATGATCAAATACCACCAAAAGAAAGCTCTATTTGTGGGGAAAAAAGGACGCCAATTTTGTTTGGGAGCCACGTCGCACGACCGCGCAATTGTCAGTTAAAACGACGCAGTGCCAAATCGCAAAAAAGGGGCAAGGTCCTTTACCTGCATTTTTGTCCGGGTCTTAAGTGGTTAAGTGTTCCCTGCATAGTGTTTCTTACGGTAGGGGGATGGGCTCTGTGTCACATGACACTGATCTCGGCTCCGGGTACACGGAGCCGAGATCGGTGTCATTCTCACTAGGCAGAGCAAGGAAACAAGCATCTCCTCGCTCTATACCTCCGTGAGTCCGACTCACGGGGAAGGCGGCAGGGTCACCAGCGGCACGCTCGTGACCACATGGCAGGCATTTAAAAGGCTACGTACAGGTACGCGAACGTAGTTGTGTACTACGTGGTTTTTCAGCTCTTTAGCGCCACCCTTTGGGCACCTTCTGCCAATGTTGTGTTTGGTGAGCATTGATTCCGAGCATGCGTGTTTGTACATTGGACTTTTGCCCGACAGACTTGTGTACACACGCTCGGACAATCCGACGGCACACATTTGACGGAAAATTTGAGAGCATGCTATCCCCCAGGTTCTGATGGGTCTGGTATGGATTTTTGGGGGGAATCCCACGCCATTTAAAAAAAAATATATTGTGCTGGGTTCCCCTTAATATCATGAGCTGAAGGGCCTGATATGGAATTTGAAGGGGGACCCCCACACTTTTTTTGGGGTCGGGGTTCCCCTTAATATTCATACTAGGTCCAAAGGGCGCAGTACACCCAATTTTATAAGTTGGAACTTTTGACAGAACTTTGCCGACTCCAGTTACACTGATGAGACAGGTGAGTACTAGGGTTGTCCCGATACCGATACTAGTATCTGTATCGGGACCGATGCCGAGTATTTGCGGGAGTACTTGTACTCCCGCAAATACCCCCGATACTGAAATAGAATACTTCCCCCATATTGCAGCCATGTATGTCCCCCAAATCTGTATATATGATGCCGCCGCCGCCGCCGTTAATCCCCTGCATTACAGCGTAGCGCCGCGCACGCAGTACAAGCTTCCGTTGTGAATACTTGGAAAGCGCGCGCCGCTATGCATAGACACTCCCCTTCTCGTGATTGGAGGTTGCAGGTGGGCACTGAGACAGGTGGGCACAGTGAAGCTGCAGATGGGCACAGTGAGGCTGCAGGTGGACACCAATGAGACAGGTGGGCACAGGGAGGCTGCACATGAGCACTGGTGAGACAGGTGGGCACAGTGAGGCTACAGATGGGCACTGATGAGACAAAAGGCACAGTGAGGCTTCAGGTGGGCACAGTGATGCTGCAGATGAGCACTGGTGAGACAGGTGGGCACAGTGAGGCTGCAGATGGGCACCGATGAGACAGAAGGCAAAGTGAGGCTGCAGATGGGCACTGATGAGACAGGTGGGCACAGTGAGGCTGCAGATGGGCACTAATGAATGAATGAATGAAAAACGTATATAGCGTGGCACATGCAAACTAAATCGCCTCTGGGCGCTCGTTGTTTCTGTGTCTCTGGTCATCAAAAGAGCAGAGTTTTTATCTGTCTTCTGAAGCTCAGGTTGTTCTCCTCGTCTTTGGGGATAAAAGTAATAAGTCAGCGTAGTAGGCGCAGCCAGGGCCGATCCACCCTATAGGCTCACTATGCAAGCCGCTTAGGGCCCCGCAAAGCTGCGGAGGGCCCCCCAAATTACTAGAGGCCCCATCTGGTGAGAAGTCATTTTCGGCCCCTCACCCCACTTCTCAACTCGCTGGCTGCATGGGAAAAGAGGTAGAAGTCGGCACCCCTGAACACCCCCCCACTTCTCAACTTTAATCTTTAATGTGACATGTCACTATCGGCAGCACCCCCATGACATGTCATTTTGCTTAGGGCCCCAGGGAGGTCAGGATCGGCACTGGGCGCAGCAGATGGTGAGACAAGTGGGCACAGTGAGGCTGCAGATGGGCACTAATAAAACAGGTGGGCACAGTGAGGCTGCAGGTGGGCACTAATGAGACAGGTGGGCACAGTGAGGCTGCAGATGGGCACAGTGAGACTGAAAATAGGCACAGTAAGGCTGCAGATGTTTTCCCATTTTTTTTTTTTGGTAGAATTGGGTGCCTCGGCTTATATTCAGGTTGGCTTATACTCAAGTATATACAGTAATACAAGTAATTGTATTAAGTAGTTTATTTACATTTTTATTATCTTTCCTCTTCATTATTATCCCTAAAATAATAGCACTGTCTGTAACACAGTAGAGAATGTTGCCTGTTTTTATAGCACGCTGTTTGTGTAACGTCAGGTTGGCACCAATGGACTTATTTTACCTTCCTCCCCGAAGGCACACCATTGGGGGGGTATTACTTTTTTTAACTCTGCCGATCGTACATTTGTGTCTTCTGGCCCGGCCCCCCGAGATTCCCTCCCAGAGGAACGTATTCACATCCTCCGTACATTCTCTTTCTTTTCCGTCATTAAATACAACCGCTTGCTTTTGTTTGCTCGGACCTTATGGCCCAGATGCATGTTTTAATTAAGGGCAACGTTTTTTTCCCCGGTATGTCTGTTCTCGTTAGAAGTTTAAATAGCCCCCCCCTCCCTCCCCGGACAACTTCCAGCACTCCCTGTCATTATTAGTCTGCATTGTATCTGGAGGTTAAAAGGCTGCGTTAACCTTGCAGGGGAATTTACATATTTGTGGGAAAATGTCAAACAGCTGAGCCATCTCTCCAGCTTTTAACATAAAAATACCCCCGAGAGATCGACTAATAAGCATATTTAGATAGAATTGCTTCTCTCGCTAAGGGCGGCGTTGTGTCTGTTGAAAGAAAACAAAGCTGTTTGATGATGTGAACCCAGACTGTGGTCCACGGGCCTTGGAACCGGCTGCAGATATGGCAGGGAGGCGAGAGAGGGGGGGGGGGGGCTGCCAAGTCCAATCTGGCAATGTACGAGACGAAACGAGGGACTGGACAACCGCGTTTGCCACGGGACGCACTTCAGTTGGTTCGTCGACACAGCCAGGGCCGCCATCAGGAATAGTGGGGCCCCTTACACAGCTTCAGGCATGTGTAAGGGCCCCTGGGGACCTCCAGACCCCTAAAAAAAAAAGAAAAATTGGCCCTTTAACCACTTAAGGACCGCCTACTGCACATTTACGTCGGCAGAATGGCACGGCTGGGCACATCAACGTATATATACGTTGGTTTCTAGTACCCAGCCGTGGGTCACGGGCGTGCGCCCGCAACCCGGTCCGAAGCTCCGGGTCCGCGGGACTCGCGGACCCGATCGCCGCTGGAGTGTGGCGATCGGTCCCCGGAGCTGAAGAACGGGGAGAGCCGTGTGTAAACACGGCTTCCCCGTGCTTCACTGTGGCCGCAGCATCGATCGCGGCATCCCTGTTATAGGGGGACATGATCGATGACGTCACACCTACAGCCACACCCCCTACAGTTGTAAACACACACAGGGAACACTCAAATCCTACAGCGCCCCTTGTGGTTAACTCCCAAACTGCAACTGTCATTTTCACAGTAAACAATGCAATTTAAATGTATTTTTTGCTGTGAAAATGACAATTGTCCCAAAAATTTATCAAAATTGTCCGAAGTGTCCGCCATAATGTCGCAGTCACGAAAAAAATCGCTGATCGCCGCTATTAGTAGTAAAAAAAAATAATTAACAAAAATGGAATAAAACTATCCCTTATTTTGTAAACGCAATAAATTTTGCGAAAACCAACCGATAAACGCTTATTGCGATTTTTTTTACCAAAAATAGGTAGAAGAATACATATCGGCCTAAACTGAGGGAAAAAATGTTTTTATATATATTTTTGTGGATATTTATTAAAGCAAAAATTAAAAAATATTGAATTGTTTTCAAAATTGTGGCTCTATTTTTGTTTATAGCGCAAAAAATAAAAACCGCAGAGGTGATCAAATACCACCAAGAGAAAGCTCTATTTGTGGGGGAAAAAGGACGCCAATTTTGTTTGGGAGCCACGTCGCACGACCGCGCAATTGTCAGTTAAAACGACGCAGTGCCGAATCGCAAAAAGGGGCAAGGTCCTTTAGCAGCATTTTGGTCCGGGTCTTAAGTGGTTAATAAAAAATAAAAATATATTAAAAATATATATTTTTTTTGTATAAAAAATAAATAAAAAAAAGGGGGGTTGCCATCCAAGGGCCCTGGGGACCTCCGGACCTCTAAAAAAAAAAAGAAATTGGCTCTTTAATAAAAAACGAAATAAAAATATATTAGAAAAATATATATTTTTTATAAAAATAAAATAAAAAAAGGGGGGTTGCCATCCGGGCCCCTGGGGACCCCCGGCCCCTTACAGGTGTACTGCCTGTACCCCCCTGATGGCGGCCCTGGACACAGCACAACAATATGACAGATCAGAGCGCATGGGCTCCAGACTTTAAAAGATGACTGATGGGCAAAACTGAATTTCTGACCACATGTAGCATATTCTGTATAGACTTATTTTATCTGGGGCCCTGTGATCCATGGGTAGCACCCCTGAAAGGGACCACTGATTTGCCCAGGTTCCTTATTACCAGTGCTTTAAGTGGGCCAAAAGAGGTGCCGGTACTCTATTAGGCGCCGGTGCCCCCCCCCCCCCAATACTGAACATGAAAATACCCCTAGAAAGTACCCTGAAAAAGAGCTACTGTAGAAAGAGCTACTGAACATAAATAAAATGTGCAAAAGGGTCCCCCATCAGCACCTCCTTACATCAGAGTGTGTCCCCATCAGCACCTCCTTACATCAGAGTGTCAGCACCTCCTTACATCAGAGTGTGTCCCCATCAGCACCTCCTTACATCAGAGTCCCCCATGTCAGAGTATGTCCCCCATCAGCACCTCCTTACATCAGAGTGTCCCCCAACAGCACCTCCTTACATCAGAGTGTCCCCCCTCAGCACCTCCTTACATCAGAGTGTCCCCCATCAGCACCTCCTTACATCAGAGTGTCCCCCATCAGCACCTCCTTACATCAGAGTGTCCCCCATCAGCACCTCCTTAAATCAGAGTGTCCCCCATCAGCACCTCCTTAAATCAGAGTGTCCCCCATCAGCACCTCCTTACATCAGAGTGTCCCCCATCAGCACCTCCTTACATCAGAGTGTCCCCCATCAGCACCTCCTTACATCAGAGTGTCCCCCATCAGCACCTCCTTACATCAGAGTGTCCCCCATCAGCACCTCCTTACATCAGAGTGTCCCCCATCAGCACCTCCTTACATCAGAGTGTCCCCCATCAGCACCTCCTTACATCAGAGTGTCCCCCATCAGCACCTCCTTACATCAGAGTGTCCCCCATCAGCACCTCCTTACATCAGAGTGTGTCCCCCATCAGCACCTCCTTACATCAGAGTGTCCCCCATCAGCACCTCCTTACATCAGAGTGTCCCCCATCAGCACCTCCTTACATCAGAGTGTCCCCCATCAGCACCTCCTTACATCAGAGTGTGTCCCCATCAGCACCTCCTTACATCAGTGTCCCCATCAGCACCTCCTTACATCAGAGTGTCCCCCATCAGCACCTCCTTACATCAGAGTGTCCCCCATCAGCACCTCCTTACATCAGAGCGTGTCCCCATCAGCACCTCCTTACATCAGAGTGTCCCCCATCAGCACCTCCTTACATCAGAGTGTCCCCCATCAGCACCTCCTTACATCAGAGTGTCCCCCATCAGCACCTCCTTACATCAGAGTGTCCCCCATCAGCACCTCCTTACATCAGAGTGTCCCCCATCAGCACCTCCTTACATCAGAGTGTCCCCCATCAGCACCTCCTTACATCAGAGTGTCCCCCATCAGCACCTCCTTACATCAGAGTGTCCCCCATCAGCACCTCCTTACATCAGAGTGTCCCCCATCAGCACCTCCTTACATCAGAGTGTCCCCCATCAGCACCTCCTTACATCAGAGTGTCCCCCATCAGCACCTCCTTACATCAGAGTGTCCCCCATCAGCACCTCCTTACATCAGAGTGTCCCCCATCAGCACCTCCTTACATCAGAGTGTCCCCCATCAGCACCTCCTTACATCAGAGTGTCCCCATCAGCACCTCCTTACATCAGAGTGTCCCCATCAGCACCTCCTTACATCAGAGTGTGTCCCCATCAGCACCTCCTTACATCAGAGTGTGTCCCCATCAGCACCTCCTTACATCAGAGTGTGTCCCCATCAGCACCTCCTTACATCAGAGTGTGTCCCCATCAGCACCTCCTTACATCAGAGTGTGTCCCCATCAGCACCTCCTTACATCAGAGTGTGTCCCCATCAGCACCTCCTTACATCAGAGTGTGTCCCCATCAGCACCTCCTTACATCAGAGTGTGTCCCCATCAGCACCTCCTTACATCAGTGTGTCCCCCATCAGCACCTCCTTACATCAGAGTGTGTCCCCATCAGCACCTCCTTACATCAGAGTGTGTCCCCATCAGCACCTCCTTACATCAGTGTGTCCCCCATCAGCACCTCCTTACATCAGTGTGTCCCCCATCAGCACCTCCTTACATCAGAGTGTGTCCCCATCAGCACCTCCTTACATCAGAGTGTGTCCCCATCAGCACCTCCTTACATCAGTGTGTCCCCCATCAGCACCTCCTTACATCAGAGTGTGTCCCCATCAGCAGCCCTCTTCACATGAGAGTGTCTTCCCTCTCCTCCCCTTCACACGTGTACTCACAGTTCTGAAGGCAGGATCTTCCTCTCTCCAGTCTCACGGTGAACAGTTCTGGCGCACTGATACATGTCCCGCCCTCCTCCTCTAGACCAGCTTGTGTGACAGACAGCACACTGGCTCTATCACACGAGCTAGGAGGCGGAGGGCGGGACATGTATCACAGCGCGGCGCACCCTTTTTATTATTTTTATCCGTGAGCCGCGGCAAAGCTACAAAAGAGCCGCGGGCTGCCGCTCCCCTGAAAGTGCCGCCTGGGGCTGCGTTCCGGTATGGGAAACCCACGTACTGGGCGCACGGAGAGGTGCTGGTACTCTCCAGGGCCATTTTTGGAAGTGGCGGTACTGAGTACCGCCGCGTTCCGGCCCAGTTAAAGCACTGCTTATTACTGATTAGTGCAGCAGCAGCCAAGCACCAGTGGCGGCTAGGGTGACCACGTGTCCCGGATTGCCCGGGACAGTCCCGCATTTTGCAGGTCTGTCCCGGATTGCAGCTTCATTCCAGGACAAAACAGTGTCCCGGAATGAAACTGACACAGCCACCCCCCCCAATCTGATGCCCCCTAAAAAGCCCGCCACACACTGCTTTACTCACTGACAGCACAATCCCCGCCCCCTGCTTGTGATTGGAGAAATCATAAATCCCGCCTCTTGTGTCCAATCACTGTGCTGTGATTCGTTCCAGCACAAGCTGATTTTTGGGAAGGGGGTGTCCCTGAATTTTTAGTTTGGAAATGTGGTTACCCTAGTGGCGGCCAGTGGATTTTTTTTGGGGGTGGGGGGCAAACAGTATGCATCCCCCCCTGGTCGATCGGTAAGTTAGTCGGTAGCAATCACCCCAACACCGGTGGCCTCCCCTGCTCGATGGTGGCTTCTCCTGCTCCCCGCTGGTCATCACAGCAGCAGCAGCTTCCGTTTCCTCCCTCCTTCTCGGCGGCCAATCGGGAGTCTTGCCGAGCCCCCAGCCAGGACACTCCTCAGACTAGCGGGCACACCTGAGGGCCATCGACTGCCTCCTCAGCACTGTATTTCCATCTTCCACCTGGCTGCTCCTGCTGGCATGGCTCTGGGCTATTTAAGATAAGCTCTGCCCCCTGCCAGCCTACTCCAATGGGAATTGGTCGAGGCCTTATAAATATTCCCGGCAGGTCCTTCTAACCTCCCGCCTACTAGCTCTAGAACAGGGGTCTCCAAACTTTTCAAAGGGGCCACTTTATTGTCCTTCAGACTTTAGGAGGGCCGGATTGTAGCCAACAGGGGCAGGAAATGTCATCTGAGGCTGCAGAGAAAGGGACTGGGAAATCTCTGTCCTCAGTCCCTTTCTCTGTCTCAAATTTGAGACATCAGGGGTCTTTTTAGACCCTGGATATTTCATCAAAGCCCTCCAAAAAGGTTGATAAAAAAGTAAAAGAAAAAAAAATTGGGGGGCCCTGCCAGGTAGGCTGTATGCCCCCCCATGATTTCTAAGAGCAGCCCAGCCATCCAATAGCCTTCAGAAACATTGTGCCATCTGCATTGGTGCATGTGTTGGGGGGGGGGGGGGCAGGTCCTAATGCATGGGTGGTGCAACCCTTGGTCGGAACTACAAGTCCTATGAGGAACTGCAAGGCTGACATTTACAAGCATGTTTTTTTCTCAAAGAATAGGTGCTGGAACTCAACCATGACCCCCCAAAACTCCCCCCCCCACACACCCTCCAAATCACATCAAATAGTGGGTGTGATCAGATTTCACAAACAGTAGAAGGGTCTTAAAGGGGCAATAAATACCAGGATTGTGTTACATACAGGGTGCAGAGTTCAGGGGGGTTACACACTGAGTGCAGAGCTGTCACTTGTAAACACAGAAACTGGACTTCTGTGTTTACAAGTGATTGTGGTGAGCAGGCACCAAAGGGTCTGAGCCAGAGGTGGTGGAACCAAGTCCCACCAAGTTCCCCCTGAACAAAAAGCCCTGGTTACAAGCATGACTCCCAAAGGCAGAGGCATGATGGGACTTGTATTTCCGCAAACCGCTGGGGGGCCCCAGGTTGAGCACCCATGTCCTAAAGGCTAATTTGGCATTTGTTAATGCGTTTGAAAAAATTTGGAGACATGACAGTTAACAAGGTCGGGTGAGGCCATCTCCTTCGTCGCATAGGTGTCGGTACAAACGCTCAGAACATTAGATTCCGTGGCAGATTCCACGCACTCCGTCTGCATTTGCGCACGCGTACGACGTGTCCTCTTTGTAAGGCCGCCTTGGGACCGGGGCACGCAACGCACGCGGAATAATTTTTAACTTTTGACATCTTATCAGTTTGAAGCAGCATTTCAAACTCTTCAACAAGGCTGCTTGAGGTCCCCGGTGGACGCCGAGCAGTGTGCATCGTATGATAATGCACAAACACCGTCTGCAACTTTTATTCCCGGCATTGTTTCCGAGCTTGTTCTAGAGGAAAGGAATTACTGAGATTTGAGCAGAACTCTGCGCTTGATGTTGGGAGTTATCACGGCATGTTTCTGCGGCTGTCTCTCTCAAGCAAAGGTTAACTGGGGACATCGGAAAACGTGATGCATTTTTCCGAGCAGGCATGCTGTAAAGAAGTTTTTGAAAGGATGGCCCAAAAAAATATTAAAGCAAAAGTGCAACTTTGTTATTAAAATAAAATGAACTGCAGAATTCGAGAACCTTGAAACGACTTTTAACCACTTGAAGAATATACGTTGCCGTTTGCAATTGGTTTACGGGGTTTATGGCAGAAGCGGTCAGCCATAACCCCAGTGTAACGGGAGGGCCGTGGGACCCAGACGCTCTTACACAGATTGAGCCAGAAAATAAGGGACACATGTTGGATTGTTTTAACATGGGTCTGTATTTCACAATATATAAGGGAATGTCTACAAGAACTAATTACAAGTTGTTGATTCAAAACCCAACCGGTCAATAGAAAGAGTGATTCATTCAATGTTGGAACACAGACTGTTAAGGTGTTTAATGTCGTCTGCTACTGTCAGGTAAATGACCCTTAGGCTGTCTCTCAAGAACCTTTTTTATTGTGTGATGCTAATTGACACTGTATTGTGTGGATTTCTATTGATGATAAATGTGTTGTGAGTGAGCACAGTCTAAAAGGTCAGATGTCTGACGTGTCAGCTGTAGTTAATTAGCATATCAATTATGTCTACTAAAATAATGTGTATTGTATAGCAGATGAGAAGAGCCTTTCTCTGAGTCACCGTGTCTGTGTAAATGATTAGTAATTCGCTCATGTAGATTATCTTGGAGCCAGAATGTCTGTCTCCTAAAATATGTGTATTGAGCTCCTTGTGTCATGTTGTGGGTGGAGTTAAGTCATTGTTCTTTGGGGTTTCTAACTGTATAAGAGCCTGAGTTTACCATTAAAGTGTCTATCCATTTGGAACAAAAGAACAGAGCTGTATGTCTCATTTCTGGGGAATCCTATGGGTCATGTTCGTCTGCTGGATTGTGGAGTGTCGATGAGCTGTCTTGGGTTCGGAATGGAATATCGTAAACGGCATTAACCCCTGACCGTTACACCTAGTATTTAGTTTTTCCACCAGTGCCTGGCTTTCTCGTGAAGGCCTCTTGAGCCCCTTAGGGAAAGAGAGCCTTGATTGATGGGGGCATGGCCAGGTACAGGACAAGGTGGTGGTCACTCAAGGATTGTTTTTTTTTTGGGGATGGGATGGGACTGAGCTTGGGTAAAAGGTTCGCCCCGGGGAATTCTGGGTCTTTTCGGTAAACATGCTTGGAAGAGCTTCCCACCCATCCACCCCTTTGTTTTATGGTATGTCACAGCTTGCTGCGGTTTTCTTGACCTTGCCAGCATAAAATGGCTGTAATGGGTCATGCCCTTGATGGAAATTGGAAGTAGGCGGCCTGTCCAGCATTTATGGTAAGGACAGGCCCCTCCCCAATTTGGAATTGTGTGCTCACAGTACAACTGCGACTGGCACAGATGAAAAAATGTTCACATGTTATGTTTGGTTTTGATTAAAGCTGTGGCCTTGCCCTTTCCAGCCTAAAGGTGTTTGTTTAATAGGGTGGGGGTGCAAGGGGGAAGGTTTATATACGTCTATGTTACAGTTAATGGTTCCTGGGCTCATTGCACCTCAGCAGTCATGAAAGCTGTCATTAGCCACTGGATACACAAAAGGGATGGCAGCACTCCCATATTAGATGCAAAAAGAAAAAAGTTTGAGGAGATAAAATTATGAGACCAAAAGCAATGACATAGGCAAGGGCAAAAGGTGACGCTTTTCACACTGCTGGCGTGCTTCATCTAAGCCACGGGTCGTCAACCCCTAGGCCGCGGCCCACTACCAGGCCGTGGCCCTTTTGCAACTGGGCCGCGGGTGCGGGCGGCCAGCAAGAGACATGCTGGGCTGCCGGCATGAAAGCGCAGGGTGGATGGAAGGAGTAAGTGGGCAGGCAACCAGAGATGATATCATCTCTCTCCCTCCCCCGCATTACCGCTCCTGCGCCCTCAAAGCCAGTGCTCTGTCTCAGTGTCGGAGGTGCGGCGGGGAGCAGAGAGATGACATCATCTCACACTGCCAAGTTATATTCCACATCGGGTGGCAAGTGACATTCCACATCTGGTGACAGGCAACGTGGCAGGTGGCAATCCACATCTTGTGGCAGGTGATGTGGCAAGTGACATTCCGCATCTGGTGGCAGGCAGTGTGGCAAGTGACACGCTCAGGGCTCTCACAGATTCTACATCATGGTGAGTTGAATTATTTCATTTATTACTACGCTTCAATGACCCTGACACCATATCAAGCATGGTGCCATGATGATTGAAGCACAAACACCAGCCGCAAAAAATCATGACCCCCCCCGGTCCTTGGCACAATTTTCTTACATGCAGCCGGTCCCCGGTGCCAAAAAGGTTGGGGACCACTGGTCTAAACCATTAGCCACTGGAACGCTTCCCTTCCTCCTCCCGGCATTAGCTGGTGTTTCTCAGGCTTACCGTTTTCACCGGCGCACCTGAAAAACAATCCAACAGTGCGGCCGGCTGGTCACAGGAGTGAACAAAGACCAGATCATATTTGATAGCCTCTATGGCCTTGGAGGACTAGAGCGATGCCATGATGTCACTTCCAGTCCAGTATTGAAGTAAGCACTTTTTTAAAACACAAATTTAAAAGCAAAGCAAGGTCCATAAAGACATGGGTGAGAGAGTTTGTGGTGGAGGTCTGGAGGAACTTGACTGACCTGCAGAGAGTCTTGACCTCAACCCAATAGAACACCTTTGAGTTGAATTAGAGCGGAGGCTGCGAGCCAGGTCTTCTCGTTCACATCCGTGCCTGATCTCACAAATGCCCTTCTGGAAGAACGGTCAAACATTCCCATAGACACACTCCTAAGCCTTGAGGACGGCCTTCCCAGAAGAGTTGAAGCTGTTATAGATGCAAACGGTGGGCCAACTCAATATTGAACCCTACGGACTAAGACTGGGATGCTATTAAAGTTCATGTGCGTGTAAAGGCAGGCGTCCCAATACTTTTGGTAATATAGTGTATCTACATAACTACATTTATCATAATCCTAGAGTCAATGAGTATAAACTTTTTTTTTTTATTATTATTATTGGTGGGGCATTGGTCATCCAAAGGTTGAAGACCACTGCCCTCAAGCATAAAGGAAAGAATTGCATGGGTTTGCAAAACGAGACCTACGGAATGCCACCTTTCCTCATCTCCAAAGCTTAATGGTGATAAATGTTCTGTGGGCCAGTCAGAGAGAGAACTCTGCACTGCTTGGGACTTTAGTGCAGCAGAGGCAGTGCTTAAATAGAAGTCAGGAGCTCACTGGATTTCAGGAAGATATTTTGGCATAGGCGTGTAGACAGGGTGTGCCAGGGCACACCCTAATCACAGTGTGCAGCACAGATTCCCCGTACTGCCCTGGCTCCGCGCCTCCTTCACCTTCCAGTGCTGCCAGCTTCCCTCCTCTCCTCTCCTCTCCTCTCCCTCCGGCTGTTGCTTCGGGGATGTATGTGGGAAGGGGCTAGTAAATATGTAACTTACCAGCCCCTTCCTTTTCATCGTGAGTCATCGGTAGTGTTTGAGCTTTGGGGGTGCGGACCCGATCGCCACCGGTGTCCCACGATTGGGTCACAGGAGCTGAAGAACGGGGAGACCAGGGGCGGACTGACAACTCATGGGGCCCCCAGGCAATAGAAGATTACGGGGCCCCCAGGCTTACAGATGGCCACCAAGCCAGGTGGCAGTACAGAGGCGGGCTAGCTAAAATCTCGGGATTTTCACATGAAAATCATGTAGGTTTTGGACATATCAGGGACAGATGTAATAAAAAAAACACAGATTTTTACATACTGTCCCTGGTTTTACTAAGCCTGGCAACCCTGATGGGGCCCCCTAGTGGCATGGGTTCCTCAATATACAGTTCGCCCCTGGGGAAGAGGTAAGTGTAAACAAACCTTCCCCGTTCTTCTCTGTGGCTTGTCACTGATCATCTGTTCCCTGTCATAAGGTAACAACGATCAGTGACGTCACACGCCCAGCCACGCCCCCCTACAGTAAGAAACACACATTAGGACACACTTAATCCCTTTAGCGCCTCCTAGTGGTTAACTCCTTCACTGCCATTGTCACCTATGTTGGCAAGTATATTCATGTATTGCATAGACGAGTATTTTTTTCTTTTCCCCATACATACTACAAAAAAATCCCCAAACTGCCCTATTTTCATATCTAAAAATGTATATAGTTCACTTGCCTCACTCTCTTTTTTTTTTTTTTTCCTCTTACCAAAATTATTTGGAATCTCCGAAAGCCCTTAATACCACTTTATCATTGGCTTTTTCTGCCTTGTCGGGGTTAATATCCCCCCAGTTTGGGAACATAAAAAAGAAAGGTTACCATTTGGCAGAAAGAGAAAGGGCAACCTGGATCATCGCCTTCACTTAACTAACCTTTAAGAACGCAATTAACATTTAAGGAAAATAAAATTTTTAGGGACAGTATAAAATAATTGCCAGATTTTTAATGGTTTGTGTTCCTGTAAGAGTTCCTTAATGCACCTTTAGCGCTGACGATCAGCATATCAGGAGATTGCCCTCTCTCCATAAAATATTCAGCTTTATTAAGGTTAAATAGCAAAACTATCGAACCGAATTTGGTCTCTGTGTTTTTTTTTTATCTTAGTGAGTACCTGAAGAGTATACTTTAGTCCCGTAACTGTCCGATGATAATTGGTTTGTAGTGACCCACAGAACAGAAGAAAGTTGCTCTATTGTAGACAAGTGCACACTAAAATATTTTGTTTTCGTCCAAAAAATAAATTTAGTTACTCAGGGGTGTATTTAGGTTTTGTGCTGCCCTAGGCCTGGTGAAACTTGCGCACCCCCTACTTTATATATGACGCACCCCTTCCTTTTTAAAGCGGAAGTAAACCCATCGATTTAACAGTTTCAAAAAGCAGTTAAATTTCCGGCATGCCGGGATTGCCAACTGTCACATTGGTTGTGCTCTCAACCAAACTGTCGAACCATCCAATGGCTGGTGTCATAACTGATCACATGTGCAGCACCACGGCAGTTGAAGAATAAACATAGGCCAAGATGGCAGCTTCCTTGGCTGAAAATGATAGAAGGGTTTACTTCCACTTTAAGACTTGTCCTGTCATTTTCATGGGATAAGGACAGAGGGACAGGGTGGGATAAGGACAGGGGCACAGGGTGGAATGAACACAGAGGGACAGGGTGGGATGAGGACAGGGTGGGATGAGGACAGGGGGACAGGGTGGGATGAGGACAGGGGACAGGGTGGGATGAGGACAGGGGACAGGGTGGGATGAGGACAGGGGGACAGGGGGGGATGAGGACAGGGGGACAGGGTGGGATGAGGACAGGGGGACAGGGTGGGATGAGGACAGGGGGACAGGGTGGGATGAACACAGGGGGACAGAGCATGTTTTAATTTGGGGGGGAGAGTGTGGTATGGGGATATGTGTTGGGGAGTGATTTGAGAGGGAAAAAGATATATGCTAGTGGGGCGGGGGGGCGTAATCGGACCCCCCACCATCTCCTCTCCCATCACTTCATTCGTTCACCTCGTAGATGTCCCGTGTGACTGTGCCACTTTGGAGGGGGCGGCGGAAAAGGCCCCCCCCCGCGAACCCCCCTCCTCCCTCACAGAGCCGCACAGCTGAATTCTGGGGTTCAGTGCAACTGCACGCTTTGGCACTAAACTCCAGGATTCAGCTGTGCGGCTCTCCATGCGGGAGGAGGGGGGGTTTTTTGCCGCCCCCCGCAAAGTGCCGCCCTAGGCCTGGGCCTTGTCGACCTAGACCATAATACATCTCTGTAGTTACTCCCGAAATTCATTTTTATTTATTTTGTTTTGTTAAAAAAATGCAGTCATCCGAAAATTCGAATTTTCTGGTATGGATTTAAAGGGGAAATAAAAAATGCGTAGGGGTCCCCCCAAAAATCCATACCAAACTAGGGAGTGCCCCCCTCCTGAACCGTATCAGGCCACATGCCCTCAACATGGGGAGGATGCTTTAGTGTCTGACCCCAAAGCTCCTTGTCCCCATGTTGGTGGGGGCAAGGGCCTTATCCCCACAACCCTTGCCTGGTAAATTGTGGGGGTCTACGGGCGAGGGGCTTATCGGAATCTGTTAGCCCCCTTTAACGAGGGGACCCCCAGATGCTGCCCCCCATGTGAATTGGTAACGGGTACATTGTACCCCTACCATTTCACAAAAAAAAAGAGTCAAAGATGGTAAAAAAAGACAAGAGACAGCTTGGGACAAGTCCTTTATTTAAAAAAAAAAAATATATCCAGCGATCGAAATCCACGTTGCCGACGACTGAAAAAAAAAAAAAAAACAGCAACAGTTCCGCCTCCATGGGAGGTGGCCGCCAAGTGACGCTTCTCCTGCCGTAACAGCTGTTATATAGCTGAGGGCCACCCAGGTGACGTAAACGGTGACCTCGCTCCCCTGTGACGCCACAGGGGTTTCCCGTGGAGGAAGAAATTGCTCGTTGCTTAACCACTCCAGAACCTCCGCACGCCGATATACGTCGACAGAATGGCACAGCTGGGCACAAGGGCGCACAGGTACGTCCCCTTTAAGAACCCAGCCGTGGGTCACGAGCGTGCCGCCGGAGCTCCGTGACCTTACCGCGGGACCCGCAGACCGGATCGCCGCCGGTGTCCCGCGATCGGTCACAGGAGCTGAAGAACAGGGAGAGTTGAGTGTAAACACACCTTCCCCATTCTTCACTGTGGCACTGTCATTGATTGTCTGTTCTCTGTCATAAGGGAACGACGATCAGTGGCGTCACACGTCCCCTACAGTAAGAAGCTCACAATAGGACACACTTAACCCCTTTGGCGCCCCCTAGTGGTTAACCCCTTCACCGCCATTGTCATTTTCACAGTAATCAGTGCATTTTTATAACACTTTTCGCTGTATAAATGACAATGGTCCCAAAAATGTGTCAAAGGTGTCGGATTTTTCCGCCATAATGTCGCAGTCATGATAAAAAAAATCGCTGATTGCCGCCATTACTAGTAAAAAAAAAAAAATATTAGTAAAAATGCCATGAAACTTATCCCCTATTTTGTAAACGCTATAACTTTTGCGCAAACCAATCGATAAACGCTTATTGCGTTTTTTTTTTCTTCAAATATGGGAATATGTATCGGCCTAAACTGAGGAAAAAAAACTTTTTTTTTTATATTTTTTGGGGGGATATTTATTTTGCAAAAAGTAAAAATTATTATTATTTTTATTTTTAATTGGCGCTCTATTTTTGTTTATAGCGCAAACAATAAAATCCGCAGAGGTGATCAAATACCACCAAAAGAAAGCTCTATTTGTGGGGAAAAAAGGACGTCATTTTTGTTTGGGAGCCACGTCGCACGTCCGCGCAATTGTCAGTTAAAGCGACGCAGTGCCGAATCGAATAATGGTCCGGGTCTTAAGTAGTTCAGGAACCTGTAATGGAACGTCCCGCACTCTGCTTCAGTGCTTCCGTCGTATACCGCTTCCTATCAGTCTGGATATAGATATCAGATATTCCAGCCGTTCACAAGCACACAACGAGATGAGACTTGTTTGTCTGCTGAACACGGAGTGTTAATTAGAACCAAGAATACAACCTTATATACAGAGGAGGTAACCAGAACATAAATCAACATGAGCTAATTAACTAAATCATTTACCCCCAGACTAGGCGACTCATAGATAGGACCTTTCAGGGTAGACGTCACATCTCCTCGCTCACCTGCTATACAATACACATTATCATAAGTGTAAACACAGGACATCTTCACACAATAGCAGGGTCAATTAGCACAGAGAACAGACAGATGGCTGGAGGGGACGGCATTAGCATCTCCTTACACTGTATGTCCCAACAGTATGAATCAGTCACTCTAATATTGCATATACAGGGTCCCCAGGCATACAGCTCACAAAGAGCACCGTTCCCCCAAATGCCAGGGCCCATGATTGCAGGGCAAGAGGCTAGCATTCAGTCCCCTCCAAAAGCCTCTGTCCCGGGTGAGTCTGTCACAGAACCCCTACCAACCTCTGGAGGAGACCTAGGGTTCCATGGAACACTGGTTGGGAAACCCTGCCCTAAACCCAGAGGAGTAACAGATTGTTGCGAATAGGAACCAACAAGAAGGATTTTATGTTGTGGTGAATTTTCTACTTTTGGCGGTTAGTCTCTTGTAGAGTTAACAATATTAATAAGAATTCTTGATGTTATAACATTGCATTTTCCAACAACAACAAAAAATGTATTAAAGAAGTGACGTCACAAAGTTGCGTCATCCGTAAAGCAGCGCAGACAGAGGCGGCTCTAGGCTTTGTGAGGCCTTAGCTAAAACTTGACATGGGGCCCCACTCACGCCCATGATGGGGAAAATAATTCAAGGACAAGGGCCTCTTCTCCACAACCCTGGCCGGTGGTTGTGAGGGTCTGTGGGCGGGGGGCTTATCGGAATCTGGAACAAGACGGCCCCCAGATCCTGCTCTTTAATAACTAAGGGGCGGGGGGGTCACCTGGTGAACCCGCCCCCTTGTGACATCATTGACTGAGGGCCTGCTTGGTCATTGATGTCACAAGGGGTGGTGTCACCAATATTCACTGGTTGCAGGGCCGATCCGCCCTATAGGCTCGCTATGCAAGCCGCTTAGGGCCCCCCAAATGACTAGAGGCCCCGCCTGGTGAGAAGTAATTTTCGCCCCCTCACCCCGCTTCTCAACTCGCTGGCTGTATGGAAGAGGTAAGAAGTCAGCACCCCCCGCTTCTCAATTTAATGTAAGATGTCATTTCCGACAGCAGAACACCCCCTCCCCTCGCTTCTCAACTTTCTTTAATGTGACATGTCGCTGTCGTCAGTGCCCCCCGCTTCTCATTTTTAATGTGCCATGTGTCCTTTTGCTTAGGGCCCCAGGGAGGTCACTGACTGGTTGTTAGGGACGCTGGTGGCTCAGGGCTCATAATACTGCCTGAGCACAGCAGCGTTAAGGTCCCCTGTCCGTCAAAACTGGGGTAATGTGATGGGCAAGTTAGCCGGCCGCGAGGCCCCATGTGAGTGCGAGGCCTTAGGCGACCGCCTTATTAAAGAGCCGCCTCTGAGCGCAGAGATTCGTCATTAGCCTCTTGCTGCTCCGTGATTAACTGCCGGTCCAAAAGCGTCAGCAGAGATCGGATCACTGCCGATCGGAGTCACACTTCACAATTAAAGAAAAGTTTTCTTTCTGTATTTTTCAGAATCTCGTCAAGAACCTCCCCGAGCAAAAGGAGCTGACCGCGCTGTCGCAGCTGAAGAGCGAATACGAAGACCTCTGCGAGCCGGAGCAATTTGGAGTTGTGGTATGTACCAAAAAAATAAATAAAAAATAACAATAACTCAGGCGGGATTTGTCATCTGTCAGCCGGCATAAAAAGAAAGACATTTCAATTGCGTATCGATTTTCCCATTATAGTAACTACTTACATCGCCGCGCCGGAAAACAGGCCTGCTGCCTTTTTGGTAATATTATTTATCAGAGACGAGCCAGAGAGGAAAACCGAGCAGGGAATTCATTCCGAAAAGGGGGGAAAAAAATATAAATAACCTTATTTATTCCGAGGAGGGAGAACACTGCAGGTTGTCTGCAAAGATCTCTGGCGGGGACGTGTGATGGGGTCAGAGAGTCCCAAAAATGATATTTTACACGGCAACATCTTCAATTGGTTTACTTCTGTTCAATGATGAATAAATACACACATACGGGTATATACATGATATTGTCAAAAGTATTGGGACGCCTGCCTTTACACGCACATGAGCGTCAATGGTATCCCAGTCTTAGTCCGTAGGGTTCAATATTGAGTTGGCCCCGCCCTTTGCAGCTGTCTGTCAATGGTAAGAATCAACGTATTTCAACTCTTAAATGGTCTTCATCAGTAAATCTGGAATATAGATAAACATACACTATATTGCCAAAAGTATTGGGACGCCTGCCTTTACACGCACATGAGCTTTAATGGTATCCCAGTCTTAGTCCGGAGGGTTCAATATTGAGTTGGCCCCGCCCCTTTGCAGCTGTCTGTTAATGGTATCGAGACTCAACGTGTTTCAACTCTTAAATAGTCTTTATCAGGAGGAGGGATGAGCTTCGCGTTTGATACGAATGTATGTTCGACTCGAACATTGTCTGTTCGTACGTTCGACGAATTTCGAACACAACGGGTCGTTCGCGCCAAATTCGAGTGACGCGCAATGGCCCATAATTCACTGCGGCATTGCGCGCTGATGATTGGCCAAACATGCACTGTGACCCTGCATGCTTGGCCAATCACAGCGCGCAAAAAATGAAGAGCCATAATTGCCCAAAGCCTGGGTGGCCTTGGCCAATTATGGCTCAGGGCAGAGGTGTATTTAGGTTTTGTGCTGCCCTAGGCCTGACTAAACTCGTGCACCCCCTAATTTAAATATGACCCACCCCTTCCTGTCATGGCCACACCCTGTGTTGTTTAAGACCCACCCTGAAATTTTCGAGTGAGGACACTAGTTCTGAGGGCCTGGGGGGGGGGGGGGGGGGGGGTCAATGGATTCCCTTAATTTACTTAGATTTCCTTTTACTTTCTGGTTGTTGCCCATAGAGCTGGAAGTGAAGGGAAATCTTTGCAATGGGACAGGGATGGTAAAAGTTTTGCCTATAGTTCTACTTTAAGTAGATGGTGCAGCAGAAAGATATAGCACTGTGACGAAGGTTTGTGGTCCAGGATGACAAAACAGTCAAAATTGGAAGCGCTAGAGGAGATACTAGAAGCAGCGCAGCCGCTGTATGGGGGCGCTAGACTAATTTTCCTAATAGTGTAGCGCAAGCCAGCGGGGACTCTTTTTGTGCTGCCCCCCCCTGCAAAGTGCTGCCCTAGGCCTGAACCTTGTTGGCCTAGGCCAGGATACAGCTCTGGCTCAGGGCTTTAGCACACGCCCCACACTATATTAGGCCGCCTGCTGGGCGGCCTCGTGTAGTGTGTTCCGGCTTGTTAATGAGAGCAGTCAGAGAGACAGAGAGATTGTCTTTTTATATAGCTAGATAGAGCAGGCAGGCTAGTCAGTTTAGCTTCATTTACAGTGTGTAGAGGATATATATACATCCCAGGAGTTGTACATATATTTATACACTGTATAGCTTAGACCATGGGTCTTCAAACTACGGCCCTCCAGTTGTTCAGGAACTACAATTCCCATAATGCCTAGTCATGTCTGTGAATGTCAGTGTGTTACAATGCCTCATGGGATGTGTAGTTCTACAACATCTGGAGGGCCGTAGTTTGAGGATCCCTGGCTTAGATAGAGCAGTTCTTCCTAATTTACTGGCAGGCAGGTGATTGTGCTATTTAAAGACGTTATCACAGGTATAGACACCCAGCAGGTACAATATTTAAAGGAATTTTTTTAATTTAAAGCGGAGTTCCACCCTTAAAATCACTTTGTTTCATTACATCCAGCATACTGGCGTCAGCGCCAGTACTGTATGCTGTTTTTTTTTTTTTTTTAATGCACGTACTTACTTTATATAAAATCATTGAATTCCAGGCGCACCGCGGAATGTCGCCACTATAAGGCGTCACGCCTTCCGGAAACAGCCGATTAGCATTCGGCTTTTCTCGGCGCCTGCGCACAGACGCAGGAGCTGACTGCGCAGGCGCCGAAAATAGCCGGTCCTAGTTCGGGTTTTTACGGAGGGCGTGACGCGGCTATATACGGCGCCTGCGCAGTCAGCTCCTGGGTCTGTGCGCAGGCGCCGAGAAAAGCCGAATGCTAATCGGCTGTTTCCGGAAGGCGTGCTGGATGGAATGAAACAAAGTGATTTTAAGGGTGGAACTCCGCTTTAAGCATCATTAAAATCACTGCTCCTGGAGCAGTGATTTTAATAATGTTTAAATAAAAAATAAAAATAAAATGAAAAATTCCTTTAAATATTGTACCTGCTGGGTGTCTATAGTTTGCCTGTGAAAACGTCTTTGAGAACCCGGGTCTTGCCCCGAGGGAACATGTATCAATGGAAAAAAGTTTTAAAAACAGGACTCCTGCTCCTGAAAAAACAACCGTTTCTTTAAACTTTTTTCCATTGGTACATGTTCCCTGGGGCAAGACCCGGGTTCTCAAAGACGTTTTCCAACAATAACTTGAATATCGGTCTTTAAAATGATCGTTTTTTAATTCGAACGTTCGAGTCCCATAGTCTTCAATGGGGTTTCTAAATGTTCGCGCGAACGGTCGGTCTGTTCAACGGTTCTGGTGCGAACCGAACGCGGGGGTGTTCGGCTCATCCCTAATCAAGGAGGTATAAATTAGATCTGGAATATAGATAAACATACACTATGGGCCAGATTCTCAAAGGAGATACGCCGTCGTATCTCTGTTTTTGGGGGCGTCGGATCTATGCGCCTGATTCTTAGAATCAGTTACCCATAGATTTGCCTTAGATCCGACTGGCGTAAGTCACTTACGCCGTCGTATCTAAGTGGCTTATTTACGCTGGCCGCTAGGTGGCGTTTCCGTCGATTTCCGCGTCAAATATGCAAATGAGCTACATACGCCTATTCCCAAACGTATTTGCGCCCCGTCGTCTTAGTTTACGTCGTTACGCGTAAGCGTAAAGTTACCCCTTCTATATGGTGGGTTAACTTGGCGTCGGTCCGGCCTACGCAATCTTAAGTATGGACGTCGGGACAGCGTCGTTTTTTTCCATCGTTTGCGTAACTCGTTCACGAATAGGCCTTTGCGTATATTACGTTCACGTCGAAAGCAATGTATTTGCGGCGTAATTTGGAGCATGCGCACTGGGATACGTCCACGGACGGCGCATGCGCAGTTCAAAAAAACGTCAAAAACGTGGGTTCATGATTGATTTGCATGACACACGCCCACCTCATCCACATTTGATTTACGCAGGCTTACACCGGCCCATTTACACTACGCCGCCGCAAATTACGAAGCAAGTGCTTTGAGAATACGGCACTTGCGTCTCTAAGTTGTGGCGGCGTAGTGTAAATAGGATACGCTACACCCGCCGACATCTACGAGAATCTGGCCCTATATTACTAGAAGTATTGGGACGCCTGCCTTTACTTAGGCTGCATTCACAGCTGAGCGTAGCGTTTAACGCATTTTTTTGCGGCGGTTTTTACCGATTTGTTACCGCGTTTTGCCGCGATTTTGGAAAGGACCTAGGATCACCAATGTTAAAGACAGAAAACACCCAAATCTGCCTTAAAAAAAAGTCCCAGAACTTGTTTGAGCTTCAGGCGTTTTGGAACTTCTGGCTTCGGGCGTTTCGGAGTGGAGATGTGAACCATCTCCATAGAGAATAATAGATTTTGTTTCCCCTCCAGCGTTTTGTAGCTTCAGGCTTCAAGCTACAACACCCTCAGGTGTGAATGGGGTCTTAGTCCGTAGGGTTCAATATTGAGTTGGCCCACCCTTTGCAGCTGTCTGTCAATGGTATCAAGACTCTACGTGTTTCAACTCTTAAATAGTCTTCATCAGGAGGTATAAAGTAAATCTGGTATATCGATAAACATACACTATGTTACCAAAAGTATTGGGACGCCTGCCTTTACACACACAATGAACTTTAATGGCATCCCAATCTTAGTCCGTAGGGTTCAATATTGAGTTGGCCCACTCTTTGTAGCTATAACAGCTTCAACTCTTCTGGGGAGGCTATTCACATGGCTTAGGAGTGTGTCTAGACTCTGATAACAATGATGGGACACTATTCCTCCCACTGATACCAATGATGGGGCACTATTCCTCCCACTGATGCCAATGATGGGGCACTATTCCTCCCACTGACACCAATGATGGGACACTATTCATCCCACTGATGCCAATGATGGGGCACTATTCCTCCCACTGACACCAATGATGGGGCACTATTCCTCCCACTGATGCCAATGATGGGGCACTATTCCTCCCACTGACACCAATGATGGGACACTATTCATCCCACTGATGCCAATGATGGGGCACTATTTCTCCCACTGATACCAATGATGGGACACTATTCCTCCCGCTGACACCAATGATGGGACACTATTCCTCCCACTGACACCAATGATAGGACACTATTCCTCCCACTGACACCAATGATGGGACACTATTCCTCCCACTGACACCAATGATGGGACACTATTTCTCCCACTGATGCCAATGATGGGGCACTATTCCTTCCACTGATACCAATGATGGGGCACTATTCCTCCCACTGATACCAATGATGGGGCACTATTCCTCCCACTGACACCAATGATGGGGCACTATTCGTCTCACTGACACTAATGATGGGGTACTATTCCTCCAACTGATACCAATGATGGGACACTATTCCTCCCACTGACACCAATGATGGGACACTATTCCTCCCACTGACACCAATGATGGGACACTATTCCTCCCACTGACACCAATGATGGGACACTATTTCTCCCACTGATGCCAATGATGGGGCACTATTCCTTCCACTGATACCAATGATGGGGCACTATTCCTTCCACTGATACCAATGATGGGGCACTATTCCTCCCACTGATACCAATGATGGGGCACTATTCCTCCCACTGACACCAATGATGGGGCACTATTCCTCTCACTGACACTAATGATGGGGTACTATTCCTCCAACTGATACCAATGATGGGGTCCATAGCACCGAGTCTCTTCCCCCTTACACATAGCTAAAAAGTTAATTGGTGTCAGTGGGAACTTACCTAGGAGGCAGAAATTGCTCGTTGTTTAAGGAACCCCTTCCGACCTCTGGAGGAACCCTAGCGTTCCATGGAACACTGGTTGGGAAACCCTGCCCTAAACCCAGAGGAGGAACAGATTGTTGCGAATAGGAACCAACAAGAAGGATTTTACTTTCTGATACTTTTATCCATCCGGCCCTTGTGTCTACTTGTCAGTGCCGGGACAAGGTCATCCAGCGCCCAGGGCAAAGATGCCAAACGGTGCCCCCTCCTCCTACATTTATGATGTGCAAGCTTAGACTTAGAGGATCCTATGCCCAACAGTCACTAGCTTGTCAAAATCACTGCTGTTGTCACAACTTTTGTCAGCTTTGTAACAGAAGGAAGGCACCCAGAGGCGGATCTTTAATTAGGCAAATTAGGTGGTCACCTAAGGCCTTGTACTCGCAAAGGCCTCGCGGCCACCTAACTTGCTTAATGCATTAACCCAGTTTTGAGGGACGGGGACCTTAACGCTGCTGTGCTCAGGCAACATTATGAGCCCTGACTCAGGAGCGGGGCCGCGGGCATCCCTAACAACCAGTGAATATCGGTGACACCACCACTTGTGACGTCAATGACCCAGCATGCCCTCAGTCAATATTGTCACAAGGGGGTGGGTTCACCAAGTGACATCACCAGGTGGCCCCCGCCCCTTCGTTATTAAAGAGCAGGATCTGGGGGCCGCCTTGTTAAAGGTGGCTTCCAGTTTCTGATAAGCCCCCTGCCTGCAGACCCCCACAACCACCGGCCAGGGTTGTGGGGAAGAGGCTCCTGTCTTTGAATTATTTTTCCCATCATGGGCGTGAGTGGGGCCCCTTGTTAAAGAGGAGTTCCACCCAAAAATGGAACTTCCTCTTAATCCACTCCACACCCCCTTACATGCCACATTTGGCATTTAATTTTTTTGGGGGTGGAGTGGGGGCTTCAGGAGGAGTGGGACTTCCTGTCCCACTTCCTGCTTCCGCCATGGGGCTGGTAAGGCGATTAGGCGTAATCGCCTTATTTCAGCCCCTCCCTGTAGGCGATGGCCTAGGACACTGACAGGTCCTAGGAAATCGCCTGTCCAATCAGCGGCGAGCCGCGCGCGCATGCGCAGTGCGGCTCGCGCATGCGCAGTGGGTGCCCGGCCGTGAAGCCGAAGGCTGTCACGGGTGGGTGCCCACAGTCGGGATGGAGACGCCGGCTGGGGAGGGGGGGAGAGGAGCGGAACACCCCTTTAAGTTCTGCCTCACAAAGCCTAGAGCCGCCTCTCAAGGCACCCTTATCCCTACAAGAAACCATTGCACCCAGGGCAACCGTTCCTCTCGCCCACCCCTTGTCCCGGACCCCTTGTCCCTGCTACTTGTAGCCACGCCCTTCCAGTGTTACAGAAAAGGCATTCTAAGCTTCCCCAACAACATCATGTTTGTGATTGGATGCAGCCACTTGTGACAGCAAAGCTGCCACTTATGGGAATATTAGATTACAGCCACAATGCGACTTGGCGGTAAACAACGGCCGAGTGTCCCAATCAACACATTGCTGTCCAATCGCGGTATAGATCCGGCTCAGCGCGTTGTGGATGCCGCTGCTCGTTAATGGCCATTGACATGAATGGAGTACTAATAAGGAAAATTGCCATTCGAGACTGAAGAGCTTATCTGCAGAGGAATTCAAAAAAAAAGAAGAAGAAAAGAATAGAGATCATCACGCTGAAGTGTTGCGATGTTTCTTTTTTTCTTTTTGCAAAGATGCTGATTTGCTGGTTTACTTTTGTTCGTAAAAATATATTCCATCACGATATCTTTAATTACCATGGTGAAACTATTCTAATAAGACAAAGACTCTATCAACCAATTAAGACCCGGACCAATATGCAGGTTAAGGACCTTGCCCCTTTTTGCGATTCGGCACTGCGTCGCTTTAACTGACAATTGCCCGGTCGTGCGACGTGGCTTCCAAACAAAATTGGCGTCTTTTTTTCCCCCCACAAATAGAGCTTTCTTTTGGTGGTATTTGATCACCTCTGCGGTTTTTATTTTTTGCGCTATAAACAAAAATAGAGCGACAATTTTGAAAAAAAACAATATTTTTTACTTTTTGCTATAATAAATATCCCCAAAAAAAGATATAAAAAAAACATTTATTTTCCTCAGTTTAGGCCGATACGTATTCTTCTACATATTTTTGGTAAATAAAATCGCAATAAGCGTTTATCGATTGGTTTGTGCAAAAGTTATAGCGTTTACAAAATAGGGGATAGTTTTGTGGCATTTTTATTAATATATATTTTTTTA